>OZ023215.1:49238699-49320508 GCA_963995525.1 Escarpia spicata
CTTGGGCCAGAAGATCAGCTCTAAGACTAAAAATATAATGTAAAGAATATGCATAACTTTGTTAAACTAATGTATTTATGGCTGTGACGTCATACGTTGTACCTTCAGATAGGTCTCCAAATATTTTTATATGAGTTTCCAAGAAACGAACTAGTCTAACAAAAACACCAGTGAAGAAAAGAGATCGTAAGAAACACGTAGAACGAGTATTGGTTGGAAGAAACAATATACTGTATATTACTTATAAATGTTCATACGTTGTGAACCGACCGTTACATTCCTACGTTCCACTGTGTGATCTGGTGACATCGCTAAAGACATAACCTTTTTTCAATTAAATTGACATAGATGTAAACTTACTTGAACAGTCGAACTCTCGAACCCCGTGCGTGTGTTCTACCCTACACAAATGCGCCGAGATTGTTTGTGGAAGCGATACAGCGGTACCACAAGTACTCACGTAGAACGAAAATTTATGTGAACAAATTATATACTATATATTACATTTGTTCATATATATATATATATATAGAGACACAACCGTATAATCAAGCGACGTCGCCGTATATGTCATTGTATGGTTTAAAGAGGGCGACATCGTTGAAAAGTAGAAATCGGTGTCTGCGCACGAACTTATAAACTTTTTCAATCACGTATGTTTTCACAAGCCACTCATATTAACCCTTATGCTTCACCAAAAATATAAAACTAGCTTGTTTATAAACGTGTCGGGAACAACGGCACTGACACAGTATGGTAAGCTACACGTAACAGAAATCACGGATGCGCAAAATGACAAGAGAAACCGGAAAGAAGATGGCAAAATTGCGTGAAAATATTGGCACGAAGAAACGTATGAAAACGAAAACATTTGGGAGCAGATTAAGATCGGCAGAACATGTACTTGTACGATCAAGCGTGTTTGTGACGACCCACTTTAACATCATAATTTTGATTTCCAGAATGACCTCCTCACCGCCTTTCCTAAAACGTACCGATCGATAGTGATTTAAAACATCCGTCAACTTGCATAAACACAAATACCAGTAGTTAATTTAAAATCTATTCAAAGCGTCATTTTTTATTGTGACATTTGTTAAATATCTTTGAAAGCAAAGCCATCGCTGTAAATTTATTATTGTGGATTTTTGAACATCTGGAATTTTACCGCACAAACTAAACAGTACGCTTCCTGTTCTCAGAATAGCGTCATTCTTACTCACATTTTCACAGACCGTCGACCACCGGGGACAGCTCCGTTTACATGTATAATAGTTATATTTATTAATATATATATATATATATATATATACAAGTGTATGTGTGAGTGTGTGTGTGTGTGTGTGTGTGTGTGTGTGTGTGTGTGTGTGTGTGTGTGTGTGTGTGTGTGTGTGTGTGTGTGTGTGTGTGTGTGTGTGTGTGTGTGTGTGTGTGTGTGTGTGTATGTGTGTGTATGTATATGTATGTGTGGTTGTGTATGTGTGTGTGTGTGAGTGTGTGTGTGTGTGTGTGTGTGTGTGTGTGTGTGTGTGTGTGTGTGTGTGTGTGTGTGTGTGTGTGTGTGTGTGTGTGTGTGTGTGTGTGTGTGTGTGTGTGTGTGTGTGTGTGTGTGTGTGTGTGTGTGTGTGTGCGTGCATGTGTGCTTGTGTGTGTCCGTGTCCGTGTCCGTGTGTGTGTGTGTGTGTTTGTGTTTGTGTGTGCGTTTGTCTGTGTGTGGGTCTTGTGTGTGTATATGTGTGCGCACGCGTATATGTGTGCGTGTTTTTGTATGTGCGCTGTGTATATGCGTGTGTGTGTGTGTGTGTGTGTGTGTGTGTGTGTGTGTGTGTGTGTGTGTGTGTGTGTGTGTGTGTGTGTGTGTGTGTGTGTGTGTGTGTGTGTGTGTGTGTGTGTGTGTGTGTGTATTTGTGTGTGTTTGTGTTTGTGTGCGCGTGTGTGTTGTATATATGTACGCGCGCGTGTTTCGTTTATACGTGCGCTATCTCTGTGTGTGTGCGTGTTGTGTTTGTGTGTGTGCGTGTGTGTGTGCGTGTGTTTGTGTTTGTATTTGTGTTTGTGTGTGTGTTTTATGTATGTGTGTGGGCGCACGAATATGCGCGTTCGTGTGCGTGCGTGTATATGCGTGCGTGCGTGCGTGCGTGCGTGCGTGTATATAGGTGCGTGTATATGGGTGCGTGTATATGGGTGCGTGTATATGGGTGCGTGTATATGAGTGCGTGTATATGGGTGTGTGTATTTGGGTGCGTGTATATGGGTGCGTGTATGTGGGTGCGTGTATGTGGGTGCGTGTATGTGGGTGCGTGTATGTGGGTGCGTGTATATGGGTGCGTGTATATGGGTGCGTGTATATGGGTGCGTGTATATGGGTGCATGTATATGGGTGCGTGTATATATGTGGGTGTATATAGGTGCGTGTATATAGGTGCGTGTATATTGGTGGGTGTATGTAGGTGTGGGGGATGGGGCACACGCAGCGTGTGCCTGTGCGTATACCTATGTGTGCGAGCGCAGGTACTTGTGTATCAATTCACATAAATATAAACATCAATGTACTGATTTATCCACAGCCATATCTTTGTTGTTATTGTCTCGCTGTGACATTCATTAAATAAAACAATTATAAATGTTAGCAGATTCGTCACTGTGATACAAACAGCAAACTCTAACGCAACGTAACACTTAAAGCTGTAATACCAGGGACGGATCCAGAGAGAGTATTCGGGGGGGGGGGGCGCAACAAAACCTCCACTAGCGGCCGAATCAAATGGTGTCGAAACTAACTTCACCTTCTCGGCTGTCTCGGCTCGACTGATGACATCGGAAGACGGGGGGAGTGGGGGGAGTTGTTGAAAAATTTCGCCGCCGCACCACCGTATCAGCTCTTCTTCAGCTTCTGCGTTGGCTCGGCTGACTCGACTGAGACATCGGAATTTTGTTGCCGCCGCGTGGGCCCATTTAAAAAGGTCTACTGGCACGCCAGATTCCAAAGATCTAGGGGGCACGTACTGCGCAGGCCCCATGAATCCGCCTATGAACATGTAACAACGGAGTCTGCACATTTGGAACTGTATTCCACAACAGAGATAACGTGGAGAACACCGTCTCATTTTCCAGTTGCGCATTTCCAAGTTAATATTTTCAGTCAATCCGTCGTATCAAACAACTTGATTTATACGAGCAGCCAGAACAGAACAGTGAATCAGTGTGTGGTAACTCTCGTAGACATAAACGTCGGTAAACCTTTTAACATATTAATAGTCTTACTTGTGTTATTGTGTCACACTGACATTAAGTAATTTTTTTTCGTAAATTCGATAACGAGTTGAAAACCTGAGTAGCGGATGCCTGAATATCTGACACATTACAACACAAATACATACACAAAACGGAAAACAATATGATTTTACTCCCGATCTACTCAAATTTGATAAGTAAATCGGCAAAGAATGACAGCTTGGTGCCTATAGGTACTATCGCATTTGCTCTGGAATACACAAATGAGAACTATGTTATCGGAAAAATCGTGGAATGTTTGTTGTAGCGTAATATACGGTATGAGGCCGGAGACCCAGTGTAGACGAACGGCTATTTTGTGTACTGTAGGTTATGTTAATGATGTGTCGAGTTGGTCTGACAGCATGGTCGAGTGAAATGTGAACCGGTATTGTATGACAAGCAGAACAACAATAAAGCGTTGTTTATTATAAGAACATGAACAATGAAACAAGCAAACGTAACATGGTGTCTAGAAGTGGTAGCGAGTTTGTAACTTTGTGCATTACGGCTATAAGTATAACTGACACTGTGATTGTTACCGCTACTCGCTAACGATATGAATTGCAAATGGCTACGTCGAGCATTCCGCCGCCCAAAGACACATGAGTATAAACCACAAATCTGCGTGTAGTCAATGGAAGTCATGGCTGAAATCATGGACTAGATACGAAGTGGCAACGGGAATAAATAACGCTACTCGACGAAAACGAGTACGCACCCTGCTGTCTGTGATAGGCGAAGAAGCTGCGAAAGTCTTCGATACATTCCAGTTTGCCCAGTGAAGAAATCAGGATGCAGATGAGACAGCGTTACAGTACGTGACAGAACTACGACATGCTGCAGAAACGTGTGAGTTTGAGCGCATTACAACATACCAAATAATCAGAGACCGATTTGTGCAGGGTCTACGCGATGCAAAGGTACGGGAAAGACTGTTAAGGGAGAAAGACCTCACACTTGAGAGAGTTCAAGAGATGGTTCAAGCGGCTGAAGCAACCACAGAACAGATACAAGTGATGTCGGGAGAACAGTCAAGTCTGTGCTATGAGGAAAAAAGTGCAAGTGTCCGAGGCCAATGGGACAAGGCACGTGGTGGCTACAAACAAGGACGTCAACCAGAGAATACTCGTGACAGAGATTCGAAAAGGAGAGATTGCACGTATTGCTCATACAAACACGAAGGAAACAAATGTCCAGCATATGGAAAACAGTGTCGTAAGTGCGGCAAGCTCAACCACTTTGAAAGCAAATGTAAGCTGAGACATGTGAAGCAAGTTCAGGCTTCAGAGTTGAACCATGAATACAATGTTGGAATATTGTCAGTTAATAGTGTGGGGAAGAAACGTCGAGCAGTAATAACTATGGCAATTGGCGACAATGGCGTGTCAGTGCCATTCCAGATAGACAGTGGCTCAGAACGTTGTGTGCTGCCACGACACGAGTACGTTAGAGTTACTGGAGACAGATCGCTGACCAAGCTCAGGCCAGTGAAAACCGTTATTGTGATGTGAGACGTGAATATTACCCATGCCAACAATCGAAGTGGTCAGTACCAGGCTGAAGAAAGCCATAATGTTTACTGTGATGGACGCAGTGAGCGGGTTCTGGCAAATAATACCGTTGGATGAGCAATCCAGTATGTTGACGTGTTTCAACACACCATTCTGTCGGTACCGATGGCTGAGAATGCCTTTTGGTATTAACTCTGCACCCGAGGTCTGGCAACACACGGTGAACCAATTGGTTGAAGGTCTGAAAGGCATAGAAGTAACCCACGATGATTTCCTGATCGTAGGCTGTGGTACAACTGATGAGGAAGCCGAGTCTATGAGGACGCCGAGTCTGATCACGACAAGAAGTGAGCGTGTGTGTGTGAGCGTGTGAGTATGTGTGAGAGAAAGAGTGTATGTGTGCGCGCGCGTGTGTGTGAGCGTGTGTGTGAACAAGTGTGTGTTTGTGTGTGTGTGTGTGCGCGTGCGTGCGTGTTTGTGTGTGTGTGTCATATGCCTGCGTTAGTGTTGATCTACTTCTGTACCTCCTTCCTCCAAGGGAATGCACACTTTACTCCACATAAAGTTACTTTCACCATATATTTTCAATATAACGCCGGTATATTCCTGCTCTTGTCATGTCTAGAAACTCAAATCTTGCCCGGGAAACTACTTTAGGAAGTAGATGTCACAGTTCGCCACCTCGTGGGAATAACTTAGACGTAAAATCTTGCTGAAGGCCATGTCCTGGAATGACGTGTGCTGTGTTTCTTGCAAACAAAGGATTGATACACTTTCAAATGATGATATCTAGAATACGTTTATATACAGTATAAGAGCGTAAACCATTAAAAAAAACTATAAATTCGTAGTCTTACAGAAACAGCCGAGCAACTGCGATATTACAATGTTGCGTCCAGCGTGACGTCAGTAGTGGCACACAGCCGCCAAACTAGACCATGTGCGGTACAGTTCCAGTGGACTGACTGTGACTGACCGCTGCACGGTGTCCTGCTGTTTGGAAACAAGTATAAATAACCACGTCGCCAGACAAGTCTGAGGAAAATAGGAAGGTTATCGCGCGGTTCACAATACAAATTATGAACATAAACAATTATGTACTATATAAAATTATTAGTGTTCCACGGTTCCAACCAGCTATTGTCCTCTCTGAATATTGTCTAAGTCCAGCCTCCGTTGGTCTTTTGTTAAGGTTAATGCATGTTTTTTAAACTCAAAGCTCGAGCACGCGTGCGTGTGTGCATGTGCCAGGGTATTCTCATGGGAGCGGCCAGACTGTGTGTATCTTTGTTGATGTTGTTAGCGTACCACGTTACCAGAACTAAATCCGGGGATCAAGTGGTAGGAGGTTTTTATAATGAGTAACGGATAATGTTGTTTTGGTGGTGGCACCTGCCGAATGTCTTTTACCTTAATTACGCACGAGCTATAACCGGCTGTCCGCAAAAAACACAAATTAAAGCGAATTTGAATTTATCGGCTTCATTGAATTTACTTGCATCTAGAGCTCACTAAATAATAGTGTAAATGACTCATTAATAATATTAATCAAATCTAGACACACATTTCAAGGTGAGATAAACAAATCATAAACTCAAGTATGACCAAATCGGCAAGATAGGCAGGACGTTTGAAAAATGACAACAAAGTAGGAGCTCTCCAATGTGTCAAGATACGAGAAAAGTTTGCATTTCCAGATTGCATATATTTGATACCTCAGTGCGTTCACTCCATCATCCCACATCACTCCAAACACGCGATGTTATAACATGTTGCATCTAAGACACTACTAAAGCGCAAAGAGCGCTCTTGTTAGCGCTTCAAACGTGTGTATGTGCGTGTCTGTGCATGCGTGCGTACGTTCGTTTATGTACACTCCACTTTTGTGTTTATTAGGAACCTGTGTTCACAAGTAATACGCAACACATAATTATATTTGCTTTGATATCGTTTTGTTATCACCGACTTATTGACCATGCACAATGCCACATGATGTTTTAGGCAGCGTATAACATATTACTAACCAGATAAAACATCGTTGCGTAACAGAGATTACTTACTGTTACAAACATAATTGCAGTTGGGGTCATTAATATTTCCAAGATGAAACGAAATTACTCGACGCAGTAAAATCCATCAGAGTCATAATGTTAACCGACATCGCCTAGGTAGTAATTTTCTGCTTTTGTTTTGGCGGACTAGGCGAAAACACGTCCGCCACCTGGCGACCCATAGAAACCGCTATGGGGAGCGCGCCCAGACTTGGCTTCTCGGCGTGTAGCGGCACTAGCACGTGGCGCCGAGGGCCCTCTTAGCCTCGGACCAATGACATCTACCCACATTTAGACGGGGTAAGACCACATTAAGGATTCGTCCGCCATTACCGAAAGAGTGCCCTTGACAATACCATTTTGGTGTGATATTTTTTCGAGCACTTTGACATGGAACATGTTAGTCCAGTGAATACTGAATGTACTACTGCATTACTACTTTCACGAGGTAGCAATAAATATACGCTAGTCGCTCGCGTATTCGCACAGTGGCTATTTTTCAGCACGCACCAATATTTCAAAATCCGTCACCAGATTGGGGCGAAATTGAGGGGTGTCAGGTTTGGGTGGATTTTTCTGAAAAATGATGTATGAGAATTTCACGGGTTTTCCACAGCACTTGTGTCAATGGAGGTTAAATATGCTGTGAAATTTTCAAGAAAATCGTAAGACAAATTTAGCAGGAAATGAAGGAAACGTTATAATGGCCGCCTATGTAAAATTTAAATGTGGTCTTACCCCAGACGCGACGAACCTTTGGGTGTCCCGAGCATGCCTTTTGCTGTAACATATACACACAACGAAATTAATGTTCCCGGGCCATAGCTTCAGTTCAACACTCCTCCACTCTCGCTGTCGGTTCATGACATCGGAAGACGGGGGTGGGGGAATAGTGCTATTGAAGATTTTTCGCGACGACGTTCGTGATTTTGTAAGCTCACCAAACACCTCGAGCTTTCACACAAAAAACCTTCAGGCGTTCCAAAATTTGCACCCCCATGAAGCTCGCAGGAAAACCAACTCGAGGGTCACCAAAAACATAAAATTCCACAAAAAATGCACCCCTTTCCCTAAATATTGAGGCGCCTAATCCTATTTCCACCCCCCACAAAATAATTTCCACCACTTCCCTAAATATTGGGGTAGGGATAATCCTACATCCAGCCCCTCCATCAAAAATATTGGCGGCTCAGCCCTCCACCCAAGCCCGCCTATGAGATGTATTCGAAAACCAATTGCTAGTAATTACTGGGCATATTGTCAGTGTACAATAAAACACGCTCTACATAATACATTTTAAATGTCAGTCTTGAAAATATACATAACCCATACATTACCTCTTTTGACACGACCGCCATCAACGGCAAAGAAAGAAGTTCATATATTTATAAGGGATTATGAATAATAATTATATTGCTCATATTAAACATGGAAATAAAATCCTTTGCTGTTTTGCTACAATTTGTTACACAGCAATATATATATATATATATATTCAGCAGTATATATGTGTGTGTGTATTATACACACACACACACACACACACACACACACACACACACACACACACACACACACACACACACACACACACACACACACACACACACACACACACACACACACACACATATATATACTGATCCTACTTAATAAGACAATCACGATGTAATCATGATGTCATGGGACTATAATAGACTTACATTACGCTATAAGAATATTTGTATAACGAATTTAAATGCCTTCCCACGGACCCCAAATTAAGATGATTGGGTATGTTTTTAAACGAGTTTTGCAGAAATATCCACTTCTACCCTATGCTCGGTGTTTCCTTTCATTGGCTTTACTTGCAGTCATCCCTTGTCGAACCGACCGCTTGGCTAAAAAAAACCGTGAGGGTTCAATTTTACAAAACGAATATTTGTGATATATAAAAGCGGTATTTGAAAGGTCCCTTTGGCAAAACGAATCTTCTTTTCGGGCAAAAGGAACCATCTGAACGTTTATTGAAATGAACATGACAAGAGTTTTTGACATTGGAAGTTTCTATTATGATTTGTGACATAGTTTGTTTCATTTGTATATAACGAACACGTTTTAATGACGAATTCAGGCTATCAACATAATCGTAAGTGATTTGTGAAAAAAACATGTTTTTCATTAACCTTTAAAAGGTTAATGAAAAACATGTTTTTTTCATACATACAAACATTTTCATGTATACAAACACAGTGGACGGTGTAGGTGTGTTCGAATTATTCAAGATGGTTCCATTGAAGTCACGGTTCCTCATGCTCGGCCTTTCATTATTATTACTATTATTACCTTCATGGGCGAATCCAGGGAGCGTGGGGGCACGTGCTCCCCTAGACTTTTGGATTTTCGCCGAACAATGCCTGTGCTAGAGTGGCGTACCCCTTAGACCTTTTGAGTGTGCCCCCGTTACGTGGCCACTTGGACGTTTTAAAATAGTTTTCCAACGTCTCCCCTCCGGCCCGTCTTCCGACCCGACTGCGCAATGGCGGAGTGGTGACCGCGGAGTGGTGATGAAGCAGCGGTGGAAAATCTTCAACACCAATCCCCCTATTTGGAGGTTTTATCCCCCTATTTGGAGGTTTTGCCCCTCCCCCAGACTATTACTAGCAAAAATGCTCCTCACCTGACGGGATGCCTAGGTATATGACAGTCGTGATAGTATATTTTTAAACTATATGTTAGGAAACACACAGCATCGTTACATAAACACCATAACGCGCTCGCAGATACTCGTTGTTTGTTCAAAATGACGAAGGTCGGAGAGAATATGAACTCCGAGTCCATCGATAGGCCCTAGTCGTGATAGTGTATAATTGTCAAATAATATTCGTATTACAATGCTATTGGCATGAGGGTAGACATAAGCGTTATTATGTCAGCGTCTACTCCATGTTACCAAATTTATGACGTAGGGACCGTTTTTCCGAAGTATTTGCCGCGCATGCGTGGTTCGTGCAATTGTTAGGTTACGTATTACGCTCAGTTTATGTTTTACGTTCCGAACAACTGATTTACCCCCATAAAAGGTTCGAATCTTGACATACGTCCTATCCTAAGTGTCGTAGATTAATCCGTGAAAGTTTGGCGCTCGAGGGCAAGCCGTCTAAGAGGAAAATGTTAAGCTCAATCATAAGTATATTATTATGTAGGATCATCAAAACATTGTATTGATCCCACACGGATCATAAGCTGAATTATGATAACTGTAAACAGTGTAGCAACAATATATTATTGTGTACAGTGTATCTGCAAATATTGGGCCAATGTGTGTTACTACGGATCCACAAGATGGCAGCACATTTATATAAGCTGTTTCACGCATTAACTGGAATGGGATACATTATAAGGCAAATTATTTGTAAGGAACATATTTGTTTTGGGGTTTCTAAGGCAGACTAAATGTGTGCGTGCGTGCATGTGTGCGTGCATGCGTGTGTGTGTGGTGTGTGTGGTTTATGTGTGCGTGTGTGTGTTTGTACACTTTTTATATGTTCGTTTTATTCACGGGAACATACTATTTCGTATTATTTAAGCTGCGGTCGGCAACCTGCGGCCCACAATGCGACCCGCGGGATGACAACTTACATTTGCACGTTGCACCTTCCGCGGGAGTAAGAACCAATGAGTTGTGTCGTTGATGGCAAGGGTTCGACGCGATGCAGCCTGTGCGACTAATCAACCAACATTCAGAAACATGCACGTGCGATTTTGCATTTATTGTCGACATCACGACGCATCTCAATATACTGAATGTTCAACACAAGGGACAGGAACGTCTAATCAAATATCTCTTCTAGTTTGATTTTAGAGTGCGTTTCCGTTTTTATGATCAAATTGCTATTGTGAGCGACAACTGTGGAATACAAACTACGTGCATTTCTGAACACTCCTGGATAGCGAACCTGCTAGAAAAGCCGTACATGTATTCAGCGTTCGTTGGGATGCTGAGACAGGAGTTTGTTAAGCGTTTTACATATCTCAGAGTTCGCAGTTGTTATTTGGCAGCCATGTGCCGGAAATTATACAGACGAAGTTCACCTGACTGCAATGCGTATAGTTCTATTGTATATAAATTATATAGTTATATTGTATATATAGTTCTATTGTATAAATAGTTCTATTGTATATATAGTTATATTGTATATAGAGTTATATTGTATATAGAGTTCTACCGCGTACATTGCCAATGTAGCAGTTTCTTAAACTGATGAAACACGCCACAGTTCATTGCTAGTCTCTTTGGTACTAGGCATGGTTGTGAGCAGCGGTATTCCCGGTAATTTCGTGAAATGCAAGACGCGGACGCAGCTAACTGACGGGCAATTCCATGATGCACAGAAGTTCGCATGAACAAGTCTGCAGCTAGAAATGGGGCCCGTCGTGGGCCAGCAACACAACCAGGCAGTACACTAGTCAAAATATCAGTCGCATGTCAAAAATATAAACCATTAATAATGTGTACTTTTTATTAGTCAATTGATCAAAATGATACTGTGATGTTTGATACACAAATATATGATATTTTATACACTGTCAAAATGTGTAAGTTCAACTTCACCGGATAGTAGGTATACTGTTTATACAGTTGAATCTCGCTTTAAGGTCACCTCGGTAATACAGCCATCGCGCAATTAAAGGAAATAAAAACAAGGCATTAGCTAAAATCCGTTTTCCATGTGTACACAAAGTTTAACATTGTATGTAACATTCGAGAACATTAAACAAATACATTTGTAGCATACATTCGATTTTAAACCCGCGGAAAATAAAAATTTAATGAGCTAGGCGATCACCTGGTATCTTAATTTATTATTAATTTTTTATTTATTTATTAAATTTAATGAGCTAGGCGATCACCTGGTATTAAAAAATGCGGTTTAACAACACTAGAGACCAGGAGATTGAGAGGAGATCAGATAGAAGTGTTTAAAATATTGAAGGGTTATGAAAATATTGATAGAAATATGTTTTTCTCAGTTAAGAAAGATAGAAGGATTAGAGGACATGATCTTGCATTAGCAAAGGAGCAGAGTAGATTGGATATAAGAAAGTTTTCATTTTCACAAAGGACTGTAAATGAATGGAACAGATTACCTGCTGATTGTGTGGGTGCTAGTAACGTGAATATGTTTAAAAATAAAATCGACACACCTCAGACGGGCGGGATACACATAGATAAAAGGGTCGGACTCTCGATAAGCCAAGGGCTTCCTTGTCCACCTGCTACCTAGAGTTAATTCTCTGGGTGGCAATCTTGTTAAAAAACGTCACATATGACTCACACTCGCAGCAAGCCGACCCTTTCTATGCATTCAGAGCATGTTTACATGGATAGTTTTGGGGTCGAAACGAGCGTCAGAATGAGTTATTGTGCAATATTCCGATGCAATACAAACACTAGTCATCATAGAGGAACAAGCAGTTATCTTACGGTTCCACATGAATTAAATTTTATTCAAAACAATGAATGCGAATGAGCCTACAAGTCGACTAGGTATCGCCGAGCTTGGGCTCGTTTTCAGAATAATTATATCGAATGCAACCAACGAGAGATAATGTACACCAATATACATACATAACAAACGTATATCGCATCCAGCTACAGAAAATAACGTGTATAAGTGTATAATCTTATAATATCACTAGAATATCGATGTATGAAGGAGGAGTTGTACAATTTATCATAACAACTTAAATCAGTCAGCGAATTTCTGTCGGTCCTGCTAGCTCATTTGGTAAAGGCGTTGGTTCCTTAGCATTTATTTTGTAATTGGGCGACGCCGGTTCGATCCCGACACCAAACCATTGATTTTTTTTACACTTTTTTAAAATGTTTTCACCAAGTAATATAAACCAAATCATTGTTATACTATGATGCATTATGTGTAAATATTTTTGTAGTAATTATTTATTCGCCACAAAAATGAAAATATGGTAATTATATATAACGATGTTTCTAAATTGTATTTATCCAGACAGATCACCATTTGTTTTCACATATATAATTACAATATATTACCGTACAATATATATATATATATACAGTTAATACATTATATATCCATTACATTATATTTGTTTGGATAAATACAATTTAGAAACATCGTTATATAATTCCCATATTTTAATTTTTGTGGCGAATAAATAATTACTACAAAAATATAAAAAAATTACCTTACCTTAGGATACCTTAGGACTGTTCTGATCGCAGGATCCTCTCGGTTCCTCAACAATGATATTGACAAACAGTGCATCATAGTATAACAATGATTTGGTTTATATTACTTGGTGAAAACATAAACAAAAAAGTGTTAAAAAAATTAATGGTTTGGTGTCGGGATCGAACCGGCGTCGCCCGATTACAAAATTAATGCCAAGGAATCAACGCCTTTACGAAATGAGCTAGCAGGACCGACAGAAATTCGCTGACTGATTTAAGTTGTTATGATAAATTGTACAACTCCTCTTTCATACATCGATATTCTAGTGATATTATAAGATTATACACGTTACTTTCTGTAGCTGGATACGATATATATTTGCTATGTATGTTTATTGGTGTAGATTATCTCCCGTTGATTGCATCCGATATAATTACTCTAAAAACGAGTCCACTTGTAGGCCCATTCGCATTCATTGTTTTGAATAAAATTGGATTCATGTGGAACCGTAAAATAACTGCTTGTTCCTCTATGATGACTAGTGTTTGTATTACATCGGAATATCGCATAATAACTAATTTTGAAGTTCGTTTCGATCCGAAAGCTATCCTTGTAAACATGCTCTGAATGCATGGAAAGGATCGGCCTGATGCGACTATGGGTCATATGTGACGTCACATCTCGGCATCCCGAAAAGCGCGCCAAAAATATGCATATTCGAAAATGTCCGGATGCACAGCATAAAATGTCGAATTTAATAGAATTTTTTTTGTGTGTGGCTTGGTGGACATGGAAATAGATAGCAGGATGTAATATAATATGAATTCAAGCCATATATGTTGTTATTCCCTTTAAGGTCACCCTACAACAGTCTCAAATTATTTCCATGTACAGACATTAATATTATACAAAATTAGTCCTGCTGATATATTCACCTCGCTGTTCTGGTCACTGTTGCTCAGTCCCAACTGTGACTTTAATAGTGAGGTTCCACCCAGTCCCAAATATGACTTTAATAGTGATGTTCCACTCAGTCCCAACTGTGACTTTAGTAGTGAGGTTCCACTCAATCCCAACTGTGACTTTAATAGTGAGGTTCCACTCAGTCCCAACTGTGACTTTAATAGTGAGGTTCCACTCAGTCCCAATTATGACTTTAATAGTGAGGTTCCACTCAGTCCCAACTGTGACTTTAATAGTGAGGTTCCACTCAGTCCCAATTGTGACTTTAATAGTGAGGTTCCACTCAGTCCCAACTGTGACTTTAATAGTGAGGTTCCACTCAGTCCCAACTGTGACTTTAGTAGTGAGGTTCCACTCAGTCCCAATTGTGACTTTAATAGTGAGGTTCTACTCAGTCCCAACTGTGACTTTAATAGTGAGGTTCCACTCAGTCCCAACTGTGACTTTAATAGTGAGGTTCCACCCAATCCCAAATGTGACTTTAATAGTGAGGTTCCACTCAGTCCCAACTGTGACTTTAATAGTGAGGTTCCACTCAGTCCCAATTGTGACTTTAATAGTGAGGTTCCACTCAGTCCCAACTGTGACTTTAATAGTGAGGTTCCACTCAGTCCCAATTATGACTTTAAAAGTGAGGTTCCACTCAGTCCCAACTGTGACTTTAATAGTGAGGTTCCACTCAGTCCCAACTGTGACTTTAATAGTGAGGTTCCACTCAGTCCCAACTGTGACTTTAATAGTGGGGTTCCACTCAGTCCCAACTGTGACTTTAATAGTGAGGTTCCACTCAGTCCCATCTGTGACTTTAATAGTGAGGTTCCACTCAGTCCCAACTGTGACTTTAATAGTGAGGTTCCACTCAGTCCCAATTATGACTTTAAAAGTGAGGTTCCACTCAGTCCCAACTGTGACTTTAATAGTGAGGTTCCACTCAGTCCCAACTGTGACTTTAATAGTGAGGTTCCACTCAGTCCCAACTGTGACTTTAATAGTGGGGTTCCACTCAGTCCCAACTGTGACTTTAATAGTGTGGTTCCACTCAGTCCCATCTGTGACTTTAATAGTGAGGTTCCACTCAGTCCCAACTGTGACTTTAATAGTGAGGTTTCACTGTACAATTGTACCATAGTATACCAGCTTCCACGAAGATTAGGCGAATGATAATCAATATTCCTAAATGAACGTGTGGCCTGCTGACCTGCCTATTTCACATATTTGGCTCTCCATTGAAAAAGGTTGCAGGCCCCTGGTTTAAGGTGCCTTTATCTTATTCAACGGCGATGCTCAAGTGCTGTAAACACGACACATCTGGTGACACGGCCGATTCAATCACGTAATCCCGAGTTAGTCTCTTAAGCCGGCTACTCCCAAAGGGCATCGTAATAAATTTGCCAGGCTTCGAAAGGCAGCAGCGGTACAGCTCGGTTGAAAGGCAAACAATACTGCAACACACTTGACGCAAACACAGAATTAATCTGCCTCGCCGGCTGTGGAAAGTTTATAATGGTTTTTAAGATGTATGTCTTTATACGGTTATCCATAGCTGTGCAGCATCTTGGCTGCCCAACGGTGGTTTTGTCATGCACAGTTGCCTTGTTTGTTGCAGATGTAAGCGATCGTGACCCTCCAGTTCCCACGGTCGTAGGCCTTATATGTGTCCAATGGTTTCATGCCGTCGTTTCCAGTGGCACGTGTTTCTTCTGAGACATTATTCTTAATTGTTTTCCTCTCCTACCTGATGCACCGTTACATTTCAGCATGGGAACTAACGGGTAGTTAATCATGGCCACTTGGCGTCTCCTTTACGAGATCCTTCATACGTCACTGTGTGTGTTTTGCAAGAGTTCTGTTGTGCTCCTTCCTAGCTCTGGCCATCTGCGACCTCTCCTTTTTCCCCTCAATCTTTCCCATTGTTACAAGATGTTCACATTTTTCTTTCTCATCATACAGTCGTATAAATACTTCTTGAATTGTTTCTTAATGGTGCATATTATCTTCCGTTTAGTGTTTGCTGTCTTATTAGTTCATTCAATTTATATCGCGTGTACGTGAGTACGACCGTGAGTACCATTAATTTGGAAGCTTTGTTTTGGTTAGTACGCACTTCTGGTGTACGGGGTCACTGTCAAAAGCACATGATAATAAATTCATTAAAACTGAACTGTTGACGTGTTACAAACTTACGAAGTATTACATGGTGTCAGACTTGGAGACGAAATAGAACGGAATGGCTATAAACGCCCGAACAACTGAGTTTCGAAGGAAATCTACTTCGAAGCAAGGGAAAAATCAAGCCGGCCCGACAAGATAAAATGCGCGTTGCTGTTACACTGCGCAGGTGAGGAAGCAAACGAAGTATTCAATACTTGCAACATCGCTGAAGAGAACACAATCAACTTTGCCTACCTTGTGGAACAATTTCAGAAACATATGCATGGAAAGAAAGATGTGACGTATGAAAGACTGCGTTTAATAATAGAACACAGAAACAATTAGCTGAAGGACTGATTCGAGACAAGATTATCATCGGAATAAGAAGGTAAAAACACGGAAAAAAATGATGAACACTTATTATCTTACACTTGAAAAGACGAACATGATTTGTCAAAATGATGAGTTGAATGTCATCAGGATGGAGGAAATGTCACTGGCTGATGGCAGAGATGTACATGTCTTAATAAAAGACAGGAAGGTCACTAGAACAAAAGAAAACAAAGGTCCATTGCAAGATCAAGGCGGATTCAGGCAGTGCCACGGAAATAGGAACTACACCTACGCATACAAGCAGAAATGTACGGATATGGTAATGATGGAAAACCCTGTCCTGCTGCGGACAAACATGCCACAGGTGTCATGGAATAGATCACTTCAATATATGTTGTAGAGCCAGAATTCCAAGGCCAAACGTGACAACACGGAAGAAAGTGCACATGGTAGAAGAACAGGACTTTGTGGTTGACACCATAGAAGAACACATGAAGACATGAAGACGGAAACCTGGATTGTATCACTATGTGTGTATGATGCAGTTATTCCTCTGAAACTTGACACAGGCAGTGATGTGAACTACCAATGAAAGACTACAACACCCTTCAAAGCAGGCCGAAAATTAGAGCTACAAAAATGACACTTACCGCCTGTAATGGGGAAGAAGTTGTTGTAACAGGACAAGCAATCCTGACTGTGAAACACAAAGGACACTTAAAGCAAGCATTGTTTATCATCTGTCCAGGTCAAGTTCAACCTATATTGGGAAGACATATGTGTGATGACATGGGTCTTATGAAGAGAGTACTAGCTGTTGATCAAGCTGATGACAAGAAAGCTTTTGATATCTTGGAAGAATACGAAGCAGGGCCTCACCCAGAGACCCGTCCACCCGTCATTTGGACGGTTAATATTAGAAAATTGTGTTTTTGGACGGTTTGAAATTGATTGTGGAAGGGGCCGTCCATGTCGTTTTTTTTTGTGCGGGCCAGCCCGTACGCAGCTCGTCCATGCCATTTTTACGACGTCATTGAAACTGCCGCGAAGCCATTTACAAAATCTACGGAGACTGGTTTTGAAAATCCCCCAATTGGCCAGCTGCCCGACACACGCCAGAAACCGATTAAGTCAGGCCTCGACTTGCTAGGGTAATTATCACCTAACCATTAGCGGTGGTTGCTTGAAAGGCAGGCAACACTTGCGTAGACTAAATAATCCAACGTGAAGTCAACACCAGGCGGGGAGATACAATGAGCACTTGCCGATTACGACGCGAACTTGGAAAACGGATGGAATTCAGCGTAATCGACATTTCGAAACGGAATTTGTGTTTTCAAACGGAAACTCCGTAAACGCTGAAAGAGTAGAATCACCAACACTATAAACGATACTGAGTTTATTGGCGATATTCTGAAACAAATATGATTACTATGCAACGGTATTCGTTTATTTTGGTGAATTTATGACGCAGGATTTTTAAACCGCACAAGACAAATCGTTACGAGTGTCATCAGTCTTGGCGCCGCGCCGGTGCTAACTCGTGTCAACCGACGTAAACAAGGATGAGGGCGGAAGGCGCTAACAAAAACCCTTTCGCGGTCGTTGTCTGGCTGTCCGATAAGCGCATTGAAGACATGTTGCTAATTAAATGTAATTGTCACATCGTTAGAACACGCATATTCCGGTTTCGAGTACAAAAAAGTCGAAGACATAACAACAGCCTAGGTTACGCTGGCTCAAAATGATATAGCCAGCGTTTCGTAGTTCTAACCAATTCCGTTGGATATATAGCCCTAGCTAAAATGATTGAACATTATCAGTGAAACAGCATCAGTGACTTGAACATTCATAATTGTTCAGGGTATGTACCAGGAGAAGTTATAATCAAATTAAAACAAGATGCGGAACCAGTAGTAGAACCGTGCTGGAAATAGGCCTTGAGCCAGGACCCCAAATTTGGGTAACCAGTACATTTTTAGGGACGAATGCTCATAGTGATTTTTGGCTAGGCCTACATCCCTAAAGATGGAAACTATGTGATAGCATTGCAGCACTCCCAGTTTTCTGTGAGAAATCACTCTTTTCCATACTATCCCCATATCTGCGACAACACGTTTTCTATGAAATTGCCAATGGGGGGCCCATACACAAAGTTACAAACTACTATGGAATATTTACTATACATCATGTGACCTAAATGTCGCGCTTTCCAAACATATCAACATTATTTTCATATCTTGAGAATTGTGGATGTTGTGGTATTTTATCTGCCACATCTCAAAATGCAATCGACTGCATTCAGGTTTTCAACAAAAAATCACTTAAATTCTGGCTAATAACCACATGTATTCGCATTCGAGGTTCTTATTGCACCAGCATGTTAGCTTACATCCCTAGATATGGAAAATATGTGATAGCATTGCAGTACATATATTCTTTTGTGTGAAATAATTTTTTTAAATCCTTTTCTGCGAAAACTATTTTTGTATGGAAATTGCTGAAGGTGTGGTCACACACAAACCATTATACAATAGTTATCGTAATCTTATGGGTATGACAATTGTACATAATATGACTGAAGTGTCGTGTCATTTATATATGAAAATTGTTTTAATATCTTGAGAAATGTGGATTGTATGGCATTTTATCTACCACGTCTGAGCATGCAATCATCGCCATTCAGGCATTCAACAAAATAAATCACTTAAATGTCTGGCTAGTAACCTCATTCAAGGTTCTTGTTGCAACATAATGGTCACTGGACTATTATGTAGGCACAGTCTGTACATTTCATTGCAGTTAAATGTATTATCATAACATTGAAATTTGCAGTTGTTGTCATTGAGATAAAATTACATTTTCTTAAGTTAGCCACCTAAAGTTCTGACTGTAACACTAACCTACATACAATGGACTTGTATACATTTAAAGTATACAGGTTCACAGTATTGACTTGTAAATGTAGTAATGCACACTATGCACTGTGGACATTTCACATTAATTCACTTAATTCACTATGTCCTTAGTTGAGATTGAAGACAGTGTTTAGTAATCATAGCCATCATCCAGTTCATCCTCAGCTACATTTTCATCATTGTCAGCTCTAGACACCTGATTGTCACAGTCTTGGAGTTTGCACGTGTCAGTACATCTGAGTCCATTTGACAAGCAGACACATTTTGGCAGTTCACACTTCCTGTGACAACTGCATACTAGTAGATCCAACACGGCCTCAGGTGCTGGCTGACCTTCCATCTATTGTACAACCAGTTGCTCAATCCCATCTTCTCTTTCCAACTTCCACCCTCTGCCAACTGGGGTCGGAGTCCTTGGGTCCTACTCCAAACATCTTCTCCATATTGCAGCCTGATAGTTTGCGCTTTGTGCATGTTTCAACAGACAGTCTCTGCATGGCGGCAGTTGGTGACTCTATCTCACCTTTCTTTGCACAGAACAGGTGGTATCTCAGATCATTGACGTTCACAGCAGAAGATTTTGGAGCGTAAACAAGGCATGTAAATGACTAGTTTGTCCATGAGATCTGGAGAGAGATCCCATTCCTGGCCCAGCATCCTGAATGAGTTCTGTAATTCTTTGTTGTTAGTCAAGGGTTTCAGAGCACTTGCCTTACCTTTTCCAGCAAATGCACTGACAGTGTCACATTCAGTGAATGCGTGCAATCCAATGAGAGCTTTACAAACATCTCTGCCAACAGTAGCTGCTATTTTTTTAATATGAAGGATTCTTGTTCGGGTTCTAGTACCACATTTCTGGAACAACGTGGCTCTAATGTTCTCTTGCTGACAATGATGAAAGTGTAGCTGAGGATGAACTGGATGAAGGTTGTGATTACTAAACACTGTCTCCAACCTCAACTAAGGACATAGTGAATTAAGCATGTGAAATGTTCACAGTGCATATGTGCATTACTACAGTTACAAGTCAATACTGTGAACCTGTATAATTTGAATGTATACAACAAGTCCATTGTATGTGATTTATTTTGTTGAATGCCTGAATAGCGTGGATTGCATGTTAAGACGCGGTAGAGTAATAAATTCCACATTTCTCAAAGTGTTAAAACCATTTTTACATGTATATGATACATGACACTTCAGCGATATTATGTACAATTGTCATACCCATAAGATGTACAATAACTATTGTATAATGGTTTGTGTGTGACCACACCTTCAGCAATTTCCATAGAAAAATTGTTTTCGCAGAAATGAGCAAAGGATTAAAAAGAGTGATTTCACACAAAAGAATATATGTACTGCAATGCTATCACATATTTTCCATATCTAGGGATGTAAACCAACACTCTGATGCAACATGAACCTCGAATGAGGATACATGTGGTTATTAGCCAGAATTTTAAGGGATTTTGTTTTGAAAACGTGAATGCCGTCGATTGCAGTTTGAGATGTGGTAGATAAAATACCACAACATCCACCATTTTCAAGGAATGACATTTAAAACACTTGGTGTCCAATTTTTTTTGTACTGAGATGTGTAGTAAATATTCCATAGTAGTTTATGTATGGGCTCTCCATTAGCAATTTCGTAGAAAATATGTTGTCGCGGATATGGGGATAGTGTAAAAATGAGTGATTTCTCACGGAAAGCTGGGAGTGCTGCAATTCTATCACCTATTTTCCATCTCCTGGGATGTAGGCCTAGCCAAAAATCACTATTAGCATTCGTCCCTAAAAATGTACCAACAAACACTCATGGCCTAAATGTACCATTCGGGAAATTAAAAGAGTTGGAAGAAGAATTTGAAGAGAATGGAAAAAAATGATGTGATGATAAAGATCTACATTCCCTACATTTGGTGTACAAGCAAGATGGGTCACATCGACTTTGCTTAGACCCGAAAAACGTGAATAAGCTTGAATAAACTTCACACTTCCAACACGAAAAGAGATCATGGCAAAAATATCAGGACGGAAGTATTTCTCAAAGACAGATTGCACCTGAGGGTTTTGGCAGTTAAAATTAGACGAACACAGCTCGAAACCTTGCACATTCAACACACCATTTGGAAGGTCCCGCAACATACGACTTCCGTTTGGAGTCTCATATGTTCCAGAGATATATCACAGAACCATCCATCAGTTGTTTGAAACAATTCCAAATGTAGACACATCGATGGACGACATCATCATACGTGGTTCGACTAGAGAACAGCATGATGCCACTGTGAGAAGAGTCCTTGACAAATGTCGAGATACAGGATTATCCCTCAAAAAAGAGAAATGCGAAATAGGCGGTACAGAGTTGAAATTTTTGGGAGAAATTGTCTGCAAAGAAGACATGAAGCAAGACCCGGAGAAAGTCGCAGCTATCACGTACATGACGCCCGATGTGCACTTCCAATGGGGTCAGAAACAACAGAGAGCATTTGAAAACCTGAAAGAGGTGGTCTCGAGCGAGCCTGTGCTGCAAGTCTTCAACCCTGAATTGCCAAATAAATGATCGTGTGATGCACGTCAGAAAGGACTTGGGGCTACTTACAACAGCTGCAAGGTGATGAGTGGCTACCAGTTGTGTATGCATCAAGTTCAACAACCGATTGTCAATCGCGGTATGTACCCATCGAAAGAGAAGCTGAGGTTGCAGAAGTATGATATAAAACTCACATATGTACAAGGAAAGTACATGTACAAATCGGACACATTGCCAGGAGCGACTCAGAGCAAAACACACATATTGACCAGGCACAAGAGGAAGCCACTCTTACAAACACTTATGCTGGCGAGTATCGCAGAAATACAGAATTTTGAATGGGAGATAGAAGCACGTGTACGTGGTGTGATGAGTTCAGTGTCTGTGACATAGAGGAAGACAGAAGAAATAAAGAAGGAATATGAAGATGATACAGAGATGTGCGCTTTGAAAAACCACTATCGTGTCAGGATGGCCGAGTGAACAGAGAGATTGCCCAGTGCGTACACACGCATACTGGAACTACAGGGATGAAATGACTGTTCAGGATGGCTTGATCTTGAAAGGAACCAGAATGGTGATTCGAGGGAAGAAGAACATTCTTGAAAGACTACACACGGGTCGTCTCGGTCAAGAGACATGAAAACGAAGAGCGATATCAACAGTAGTTTGGCCAGGTATCAACAAAGGCATTGAGAAGATGGTGAATCAGTGCAGTGACTGTCTAGACCAGAGAGCCAGACTGTATCCAAAGCCACTGATTTCACATGAAGTACCAACACAAGCGTGATCGAAAGTTGGATCGGACTTGTTCTAGTTGGATAACAAGGAGTATGTTCTGATTGCTGATTATCACTCCAACTACCCAGATGTATACCAGATCCCTCACCAGAGCAGCACATCCGTCATACAAGCTATGAAAGAAAGCTTTGGGAGATTCGGAATCCTACACTAGCTAGTGAGCGATAATGAGCCTTGCTATTCAAGCACCGAATTCAAGCAATTTGCTGAAGAATGGGACTTTAAGCACACCACATCTAGTTCAACGTACCCACAATCCAATGGACTGGCGTAAAGAACAGTGAAGACCCTAACGAACATCCCCGGAAAGCGTGGTGATAAACAAATGGGTTTACTAACGTACAGAAGCACCGAACATGAAAGTGGATACACGCCATCAGAGCTCAATCTGGGAAGAAGATGTAATCTTCCAAGGCATGGATACAACAAGTCCAAAGCTTAGGCCAGGAACTTTGAGAAGATTAAGAAAAGAGAAATACAAACAGAAATACTATCATGACAAAAGAGGAGTTCGATCACTTGAACCACTTAAGCAAGGAGACAGAGTGAGAGTGTATGACTCGGAGAGAAAGTGGCAGAACCGTGCTACTGTTCTTGAGCAAGTAGCGCCGAGATCGTATAAGGTCCAAACAGACCGAGGTACAAAAATTCAAAGAAATCGACGAGTTCTAATGACAACAACAGAACGAGATATTGTGCAACCTTCAGAAACGACTGAAACTGCAACAGAAGAACAAGAAGAGCAACACGAAGAAAATGAGCAGGAACTGAATGCGCCGAGAAGTCCAGTTGTGACTCCTGTGACGTATGTGGTGTACCGAAGATCTGCCAGGATTCACTGACAACCAGAGAGACTCATAGAAAATATACAAAGTAGGCAGGAAATAAGTTGCTCGAGATAACTCTCAGAATAACATAGCTGCAACTCATCTGGAAATATGAATAGTCTACTTCGTATGTTCCTAGACTAGAATATCTTGTTGAATTATTACATTGTGAAAGACGTTGAGCATAAAGAATGTAATTCATTACATGAACATTTTATTTTGTATTACGTACAAAACCTGAAGAAAGAGTATCACAACATGAACATTATACCGTTAATTTCCAAGCTTTGTTTTGGTTAATACACACTTCCGGTGTACGGGGTCACGAGTGTAACTGCCAAAAACACATAGCAATAAATTCATTAAAACTGAATTGTTGACGTGTTAAAAACTTACGAACTATTACAATTATTACGTATAGTTTCAGTCACATTTCCGGTGTTAATTAATTGTAATTTGTAAAATGCAATGTTGCCGTTATTGGTTTAAGTTAAAAGTGTTCACTATTCAAAATATATTGGCGGGGAAATCTTGGGCTCGGATCATCGTGGATATCGATGCAAAAAATTCGTAAAATACGTGGAAGTATTGAATAGGTAAGTGTTGTCATTACGTAAATATTATTCGTAAACTATCCATAGACATATATTAAGAAACAGCTGTAGGTAAACGGTAGGCAGAGAAAGTGTATTTGAGGAAGTTAGTCGTAGGCCATAGCCGAAGCTTCGGTGGGCGATAGTCGGGGGAAATTGAGTTTGTTGATATGGCTAGTGTCCCGCGTATTCGCTAGGGCGCGGTATAACCAAAATAAACAAGGCAATCTAGCGTAAAATGTACTGTTTGTGCAAAGCAACACAGTTACCAGAAAGTCAACATTAACAATATGACTAGTTTATCGTAGTCCTAGCGTACGGCAAGAGGATTATGTAAAACTGCACAATGCTATAAAGGAGATGAACAAAGGGGAATGTGATATAATGGGTGATTTTAATCACGGACTCATTCAGTTGAAATCACTAGAGAGTGCTTGAGGTGATGACGAACAGTTTCTGCTTTAATGCAGGACTGTTTTCTTACTCAACATGTTTTGGAACCAACCAGAGGTGGGAATGTGTTGGATTTAGTGTTCTCTTCTCAGAAGGAATTAGTTGATAATGTGAAAGTATGTGAACCTATGGGATCTAATGATCATAACCAGATCTATTTTAATATAAAAAATACAATCGGGGAATAATGGTAAAAAGCAACGGAGGAGAAACTTCAGCAAAGGCAAATACAAACGAATGAGAAAATATTTAGCACACATAGATTGGACTACCTTAATGAAGAACAAGACAGCAACAGTATGTTGGACCGTTTTGAGAGATGAGATTGAGGGCATTATTGAAAGATTTGTTCCACTGAAAAAGCAAGGGAAATGATCAAGGAAGAAGAAGGCTACACGTATGATTGCTTAACAGCAAAATTAATTATAAGGAGAGTATATAGAAGCACTGGAAATATAGAATACTACAACAACTACAAACAGGTCTTTAACATAACTACAGCCGAAATTAGAAAATCTAAACGAACTTTTGGGCAAAATTTGGCGAATGATATATATTTTAAAAATGGCACCAAGGATTCCTACGCTTATGTAAGAAGTAAACAGAAGGTTCGAGATAGAGTGGGATCACTTGAAAACAGCGCAGGAAACGTAATATCTTATGGATTTCGGATGTCGTAGGCACAGTAGGAGTATTTCAGCTCAGTGCTTACCATAGAAGATATCAGTTCACTGCCAGTACCAGTTACTAAATTGGAGGGGATGAATTAGATAACTTAGGGCAGTTGTTTGTTACTCCTGGAATGGTAACAAGGAAAATTAAGAAGATGAAAGAAAACAAATCAACTGGAGTTGATGGGATGCCACCGAAACTGCTAAAGGAAATTGTAGAGCAAATCAGTACAGCACTTGCTATATTCGTTAACTTGTCACTTAAAGAGGAAATCGTTCCACTAGAATGGAAAGAAGCAAACATTACGCCATTATTTAAAAACGGACCGAGGAGCAAGACAGAGAATTTACAGACCAATTAGTTTAACATCGGCTTTGTGCAAATTACTAGAAACGCTTATAAGAGACCACATGGTGGAATTCCTTGTAAAACAAATTAATAATCGAATCTCAATATGGGTTCTTAAAGGTTAGGTCTTGTCTAACCAATATGTTATGTTTTTTGGAAGAAAGTACAAAGTGTGTGGACGATGGGTCACCTGTGGGTGTTGTCTACTTAGATTTTCAGAAAGCAATTGATAAAGTGCTACATCAAAGATTGATGCTTAAACTTAAATCACATGCTACAGGGACGGTGTGATATGCTGGATAGAAACATGCTTGACAGACAAAATACAGAGAGTAATAGTAGAGGGGGATATTTCAAATTGGAAACAAGTTTTGAGTGGAGTGCCACAGGGGTAAATGTTTGGACCTACAGTATATTATTCGTGATATATGTAAATGATTCTGATGATGATATATCAAGCAACGTACTGAAATTCGCAGACGATACAAAAGTGTTCAAAAAGAGTTAAAACATATGCAGATAAACACACACTACGAGATGATCTGGGCAAATTAGTCAAAATTATGGTTTGAAAAATGGCAAATGTTATAAAATTTAGGGAAATGTAAATACATTCACATATGACATGGAAATGCTAACAAAGAATGCATAATGGGGGATACTATATTAAGTAAAACTGTAAAAGAAAAGGATTTAGGAGTGACAGTTTTTGCTGACATAAACGTTTCAGAGTAATGTGGAATTGCTGCTTCAAAGGGTAGCCAAATACTAGGGCAAATTAGAAGAAATATCACGTGTAAGGAGGAACAGCTGATTGTACCACTGTACAAAACAATTGTTATACCTCATTTGGAAAAACTGCATACAAGCATGGAGGCCATATTGTAAGAAGTACATAGATAAGCTAGAAAGAGTCCATCGAAGATCAACTAAGCTGATTCCTGAACTGAGGGATGTTAGTTATGAAAGACGCCTATTAAAATGCGGGTTGACAACATTATAGACTAGAAGACTAATATGAGATCAAATAGAAGGTTTTCTTAATACTGAATGGTTATGAAGATGTTGATAGAAATATTTTCTTCAAATTTAAAGAAGGAGCAGAACCAGAGGGCACAATGCGGCATTAGTCAAAGAACTGTGTTTGTTAGATGTGAGAAAATAGTCATTCTCTCAGAGGACAATAAATGACTGGAATAAATTATCTGATGATTGTGTTAATGCTATCAATGTGAATATGTTCAAAAATAAAATCGACAGCTATCTGGAGAGGGCGGGCTATACGTAGGTTGAAAATTGTTGGACCCTCGATAAGCCTAAGGCTTCATTGTCCGCATGCCGTCTGGAGCTTGTAGCTCTGGACGGCAATCTTGTTAAATCTTGTTAAATCTATACATGTTGACCGCAAAGCCATGACAACATATTTTATACGGTAAGTATATTAAAAGTAGTTTATGCTATTTAACAAGATAGTACGATAGAAACAAACAGGTTTTCAGCCGTTCTCCTCAACACGCAAACGATGCCACGGTACTAGGAACGCAGTAAACCGCCCTGTTATATTTCAGCAGACGAATGTAGGGCCTAGTAAATTTTAATTTATGAAATTTGAGGAAACACGTTTAATATTAATGCAACTCATCAGGCATACTAGCTGGTTTTGTGGTAGAATGTAATGGTTGTGAAATAATGCAGTGTTGGAAGACTGTGATTGGCGAAGTGACTGTAATTATTCTGCCATAATAATTTTTATTATTTCTACCTATAACACATGTGTATGCAGTAATACATGGCTATTTTGGTAAACATTGAAGAGCACCGCGCACGAATACGTTTTAAAAGAGCTGGGGTTACGGGATTTAGACCACACTTGTTCCGCATTTCAAAGACACGATGTCAGTGACTCTGACAAAATTTCAGTATTTTCTCTTATCTAGTTTTCTTGTAATCTGACAAAACGTTAACCTAACCACCAATGGGGAAACCAACTGTGTTTTGGCACACTAGCGGTAGACGTTGGAAACAGGAGTACACATAACGACCGACAGTTAGAGCCGAGTTAATGACTGGTGGGTTTGGTTTCAGCCTATTGAGAGTTGACCTTTCGATGGACGCGTTCGGCAGCGTTCCGAGTTACGAGGCGGCTTCTGGAGCACTGCTCGTTTACCGTAAACACGACCTCCCATGGTTATGCCGTACCTCCAGTCGCAATCCGCACTCGGCCGTTACCACGCAAACTCATGTAGCCGACTTTAGTCCGGCTGAGTGGACGGTGAATAAATGAATGAATATTTAGTTCAACGATAATAAACATACATAATAATTATGATAGCGATTATTTCATTAATTAATTAATTAAATTTACAGTTGTCCAAAGAGAGCAAGAAGAAGTTGTTGTCATCAGTTGATTTTTTCCCTTGCTTCTGAAGTGGGATCCGCATCAGTCGCCTCGGTATCTTCGTTTGTTTTAGCTACTAATACTCACCATATCCCTGTGTTGATCTTCTTCCTCTACTTCTACCACCATCTTCTGCTTTCCAACCCATTTTGTTAGTCTGTTATCAGTCATTCTGTGTGTGCGTGTGCGCACCTGCGCGCGTGTGTGTGTGCCAACTGCATGTTATCTAACTTTATGCAACGACGTTATCCACTTGATGTTCAAAACCGTACGCTTAACATAAGATCTCAGAATAATAGTTCAATAGTTTAGGAAGAAAATGTGCTATTCCTGCACGATTTCTGGATGATAATGGATTATTAATGTACTATTCCTGCACGATTTCTGGATGATAATGGATTATACTCTGCAGTAATGATATGGCAACAAATCCGTCCGCGGTTTGGACCAACTGACGTCTAAGTCCCCACGAAGAATCCGTAACACTATAGTTTGTTTAAAGTAAATCCAAGAGACCATTAACAGTTTTACGAGCATTCAAATTACGAACATTTAATTCATCTGAACACTTGTCCAGGCACTTGTCCAGGCTTCGAAACGACTGCAGGATGATTCGAACCCAGATTCTCTCGACTGAGAGTCTGGTGTTCTAATTACTACACCAGCGGGCCCCAAATCAAATATATATAATTTGATTTCATTACGACGAAGATATCGCAATTGGAGGCATTAAACTCGATTAGAAGCTTTCCCCTAAAGAGATTATACAACAATGAATACACTGCGTTGTATCTATTGCTGTTCTCCAGCTCAGTCGACGAACCTATCGGCTATACCCAATCTTGATGATGACCTGATAAATAATACCAGTTGGTCGGCTTTGACCGATGCAGTCACAATGTATTTGATAGCGCGGTGCGGTAATGCAATAAAAGCCAACTTGCGCTATTGTGCTAGATGCAGATAGTAAGTTGATTTACACATGCGATTATTGTGTCCCGTGCATATTGTTTTATATTTTCTATGAATCGAACCATCTCGGTGTAATGGGTAGAAGTGTCGGAAGTAGTCAAATACGTACTGCGCATGCGTGCGCATGAACAATTTGAACTGCCCTATGACATTTGACCTAATCTTTGATCGTCAAGTTTGCAGCGGTGCCATAAGAAATGTAGTTGTGGTTTCTGTTTTTCATCTTATCGTTGTATTACTATTATTATTTCTGCAAATAATTGTACAAGTTATTACATTCGCATCGATACTATTTATTGTAACAATTAAAATATTACACTTAAACGGATCTGGAGCTCATATTAGAAGCAACGCCTACTTTTGGCACGGGACTACTATCGGCCGTTACACCGGTTGTGCTAAAACTTATGTTAGGGATGTATTTTGAACGTACCGACGCCATAAAAAAACTAATTACTGGATATGCTGTTGGCAGATATGCACAACATCACCATGTATTACCTCATTGACGACTGCGACAATAGTGTTATATGTGTGATACCATTTAACCACGAAAACGGACTAAATTTAACTTCATGTCCATTGTAAGTAAACCTACCCTGAAGGTAAATAAAGGTAAGTTTTTTATATAGCACAATATCCAGTCGCTAGGACTGATCAAAGCACTTTACACTCCCTGGCAGACCTGTTCAATCGATCACCATCTCGACTGCTGTGGGAACAATTAAGCCACGCTGCAATTAATGCACAATTAATGTCTATAGCCAGATATTCATTCATACAGCTGAGGGAACTGGAGCAACGTAGACTAATGCACTTGCCCAAGGTTCGACACCGCAGAACAGGATTGGAAACCGGGTTCTCTCGGTTGAGAGTTCATCCCTATAGCCACTACTCTCCAACACTTATTGTAGTCCTTACCCTACTGACAAGGTGACATACTGATACTTCTTTTACGTTTACTTTGATGATAACGGACTCCGTGAGTCAAAACTGAAAGCCAATTAAACTGTTAAATGTTCAAAGTCAAGTCATGTTTTATTGAAAATCATTTTGTATAGTATAAACTAGTTATATTGTAATACCTTGACCCCGTAAGTGTGTTTTAACGATAATCGGTCCTGTTGGTTTTAACGCTCACCAGTTGTTCGTTCCATTTTTCAACGTTAAGAATTTCACCATATTTCATCATGCTAGTCTATCATATTAAACAACGTATTTAGGTTACCGTCGAAACGTTTCAGCACCGAAAAATCAAAAAATCAAAAACGAATAAATTGCAACAAACTCTATTTGTTATTGTTCTATTTATATATATATATATATTATATATATATATAACTTTAACAAAGATAATATATATATAATATATATATATATTATCTTTGTCAAAGTTGTAGAAGGCATCTAATTTAATCACGTAACTGTATGGAGGTGCTCCATTGTTAAACCTTACCTTAGGACTGTTCTGATCGCAGGATCCTCTCGGTTCCTCAGTGATCAGATCTTCTTCTTCGACTATTAAAAGTGTGTGGTTTCCGGTTCCAGTGTTTAATGTTAATGGGGCTACATAGTTGTAGGGTTGACCAGAGTTTGTAAAGGCGGTTTTTAAATGAATTTATTGATCTAGCTTGTATTACCGAATGAGGTAAACTGTTCCACGGTTCAGCCACTCTAAGCGGGAATGCATGTTTTCTTATGTTTAGTTTTACTCTTTGGTTGAATAGTTTCAGGGAGTGTCCTCTGTTACCGGATCGTAATGCCACATCTAGGGAGGTCTGGTACGGAATTTGTATCATATAGGTTATGCATTATTTTCTCCTCTTAATCTACGATATGCAAATGTTGGTAATGTAAGTCTTTCAATATATGATAAGTCCCCCATACCAGGTTGTTCTTTTGTGGCTCTTCTCTGGACTTTTTCTATGGCTATTTTATGTTTCGTCTTATATGGATACCATACTGCTATTGCGTAATCTAGGTGGGATCTAACCATAATCTTATATAGTGGCAAGAAAGTGTGTATATCTAAGAATTGAAAAGTTCTTCTGATAATTGTTGTCATGCTGGTTGCTTTATTAACCACTTGGTTAATGTGATCGTCAAATGATTTTTTTAAATTAATAATTACTTCTAAATCTGTTTGTTTATTTGTGGTGACAAGAGCATGTTTAACATTATTTGCTGCCACGAAGTATTTATTTTCTCCTATATTTTTTTTTCTTAAAATTTTCATGTGTAGACATTTATCGGGATGGAATTTTAATAACCACTTGTCGCTCCATTGTTCAATGTTATTTAATTCATATTATAGCATATCCTGGTCATCTTTATATGTTATGGTTCTAAATATCTTTATGTCATTGGCAAATAGAATTGAATTTGTTACATCTGGGAGGTCATCAATATATAGAACAAAAAGTAGGGGTCCTAGGACGGAACCCTGGGGTATCCCTGATATTACCTTTTTCCACCTAGACTCATCTCCATTTACTGAAACGTTTTGTTTTCTACATGTGATGAATTATTCTATCAAGTTAATCAGTTCTTCTGAAATGTTGAAGCTTTTTAATTTACTAATTAGTCTTTTATGTGGCACAGTGTCAAAGGCTTTTTTGAAATATAGATATATAACATCGGTGTGGTTGCCATTATCCATTTCATTAGTCCAGTCGTTTATATATTAATTAGTTGTAGAACTGTTGATCGGCAAGATATAAATCCATATTGTTTTTGACTGGATAGGTTATTGACTTTCATGTAGTTTGTAATATGGTTTCTAATAATTCTTTCCATACATTTACAAAACTATAGTAATTAAACTTATTGGGCGGTAGTTACTAGCTATTTTCTTGTTTCCTTTTTTTATAAATTGCGAATATTTTAGTCTCTTTCCAGTCATCGGGAAAGCAGGATGTTTTAATCGACGTTTACAAAAATTGTTTTAAGGGTTGACAAATACTTCATGACAACTAGTAAATAAGAGAAGCGATTTAGAAATCATGGTAGCAGATATTGACCCATATGTAATAGGGATCACAGAATCATGGGCACACGAAGACATGGTAGATGCTGAACTAGCTCTATCAGGTTATGTCATGTTTAGAAAGGGCATACATAAGAGAAGGGGAGGCGGGGTCATTATATATATTAAATAATTTATACAGGCATATTAAGTACAACTGAAAAGTGGAGCAGATTACGAGGAAGGTGTTTGGTGCAACATAGTTACCAGATAGTCAAAATTAACAATATGACTAGTTTATCGTAGTCCTAGCATACGGGAAGAGGATTATGTAAATGTGCACAATCCTATAAAGGAGACGTAAAGGGGAATGTGTTATAATGGGTGATTTTAATCACGGACACATTCAGTTTTGGAACCAACCAGAGATGGGAATGTGTTGGTAATGTGAAAGTATATGAACCTCTGGGATCTAGTGATCATAACCAGATCCATTTTAATATAAAGTACAATCAGGGAATAATGGTAAAAGTAACGAAACGAGAAACATCAACAAAGACAAATATAAACAGGTCAGAAAATATTTAGCCTGGCGCCTATTCCACGTGGGCCAGGTGATTTGCTGATATTAATTTGTTTTAACTTCAGTAATATTATATTTTCAGTTATTTTTAGTTTGTTCATCGCCTGTTTGTTGTTTACTTTAGGTAAGATTGGTATAGGCCCTGACTGTTCTTTGGTGAATACACTGCAGAAATAGTCGGCAAGAATATTTGCTTTTTCTCCATCATTGTTGTTTGAGATTTTGGGTTTGTGTTGTCTATGTTCAGTTCCCCAATTCCTTGTTTAATTGTAGTTTTTAATTGATACCATTTCCTAAAGACTGGGTTTTTTTGGTTTGGGATGCTAAGTTTCGTTCAAACTCCTTTCGGAGCTTTCTGGTGAGAGCTCGGATTTTATTTCTGCTTTTACAATACTATACAATATATAGTTTGTTACATCCCTTGTTTCCATGTATCTTGTCCATAATCTATTTTACGTCTAATTAGTTTTCTTATATTAGCGTCCAGGGGATAGTTTCCCTTTCTATTATTTGGACCTACTTTTTGAGGTACATATTTGTCTTCTAATGAGTTTAGTACTGTTTTGAAGATTTCCAATTGATCGTTAACATTATCCTTACAGTCTTTAAAATTATCTTCCCAATTAATATTTGAACATGCTATCCTTATTGCATTATAGCTTGCCATGTTATACAGCTTTCTTTTCTTAGTATAGTTACTTGTTATAAAGTTGCACACAATACTGAATTTGATTACACAATGATCACTTTTGCCCAGAGGGCCGAGGTACTCTCGTTCTCCTACATTATCTTCGTCATTAGGTAGAATCAGATCTAACAGGTTTGTGTTAGTTGTGCCTCGTCCTCTGGTGGGGTTTGACACTTGTTGAACCATGATGGTGTCTTAAAGGCATTCCACAAATTTAAAGTTTAAGTTGTTGGGTTTATTTGATTTGGTCGTCCAGTGATTCCAATTTATGTCTGAGAAGTAGAAGTCTCCTGTAATTACGATGTGAGAGTATTTAAGTTGTGATATTGATCTAATCATATTTAGAAGTTATACGTTATTTTCTTCATTAAGTTTGATTTCTATAAATAAGCATTGTTTGAAAGTTGTGACGAGGTTTATATGTTCTGCATGTAGGGAATTTAACACGTATATTATACTAGTAACCTTCTAAGGAAAATTCTGGTGTGGTTACAGAACATTTGGGGTATTGGGGTTTTACCTCATTAATTGCTAATTTGTGGGGCTTTAGTTCTTTGATTCTTTGTTCAAATTCATTTTGTTTGTTCCCTAGTTGGTATAAAAACTGAAAGCTGTCTATCTCATTAAGATTATCTTTGTTTATATTCGTTTTCCCATCTGTTGTTCTAGGTGGATGTGTACTCTTTATTGGCTTTTCCTTATCTTTTTTATTCTTCTTTCCCATGGTGGACCCCTCACTCTGTACAGGTATTCCCCCGACTCGTCTGCTGCTTCCTGTCTCTTTGCTTCTTCATAGAGTCTTTAGATTCTTCTCTTTCTTGTTTGGTTTTGTCGTGGTCAATTTATACATTGTTTAAATTATCATTGTCCTTGATGTGATGGAACTTTCGAAAAAGGGTGCGTTTTTGTCATAGTGTGATACTGTAATCAGTACTGGTCTGGGGCTGTTTGCGTTTTCTTGGGCTTGACTGAGCCGCCGGATTTCTGTGATGTCAGTGTCTGTGAAATTATTGTCTATTTCTGTGCATATTTCTAGGATTTGTTCTTTGCCACGTTGTTGTCCTGTGGTTTTTAGTTGTGATGTTGTTGTCCTGTGATTTTTAGTTGTGATGTTGTTGTCCTGTGGTTTTTAGTTGTGATGTTGTTGTCTTGTGGTTTTTAGTTGTGATGTTGTTGTATTGTGGTTTTTAGTTGTGATGTTGTTGTCTTGTGGTTTTTAGTTGTGATGTTGTTGTCCTGTGGTTTTTAGTTGTCATGTTGTTGTCTTGTGGTTTTTAGTTGTGATGTTGTTGTCCTGTGGTTTTTAGTTGTCATGTTGTTGTCCTGTGGTTTTTAGTTGTGATGTTGTTGTCTTGTGGTTTTTAGTTGTGATGTTGTTGTCCTGTGGTTTTTAGTTGTGATGTTGTTGTCTTGTGGTTTTTAGTTGTGATGTTGTTGTCTTGTGGTTTTTAGTTGTGATGTTGTTGTCTTGTGGTTTTTAGTTGTGATGTTGTTGTCCTGTGGTTTTTAGTTGTGATGTTGTTGTCCTGTGGTTTTTAGTTGTGATGTTGTTGTCCTGTGGTTTTTAGTTGTCATGTTGTTGTCCTGTGGTTTTTAGTTGTGATGTTGTTGTCCTGTGGTTTTTAGTTGTGATGTTGTTGTCCTGTGGTTTTTAGTTGTCATGTTGTTGTCTTGTGGTTTTTAGTTGTGATGTTGTTTCTGGCAGGTCGAAGATGATTACATTGGTTAGTCTTTGTTCTCTTTCTTTTGTTTCAATGTTTTGCTCTTTCACTTGTAGTTGTATCACTTCATTTACTTCAGTTGGGCTAACGGTTAACTTTGTTTGGACTGGTGTTGGCCTCTTTTCTACATTGGATTGTAAGATAATTTCTCTCATTCTTTTCTCGTCAACTTTGGATTGTTTTGGAAGTTCTTTTTCAATTTCATGTATTCTTCTACATTCTTTAAGAATTGTTCGCACACCTCCTCAAAGCTCTTTTCCTTCTTGAGATTTTTCATTACGTTTGAGTCACATGGTGGACAAAACCAATGTATTTGCTGTGTGTCTGTCATTAATTTATATATTCTTTATCGTTTATGTCTACACATTCAATACATAAATGGTTCTCGCAAGATTCGCACTCTTGGAGTTTATGGTTTGGTCCTTTGAAGTTTTGCTTACACACTGTGCATGTCCAAACTTCATCAACAGTTGTCCAGTGAAAGTAGGTATTACTTTTTGTTCTTGGTCGGGTTTTTTGCCAGTTGCCATTACCTACTTTAGTTTTATATCCGTTATTATTTTTTTAATTTTATATATTATTTGAGCAAGGGATTAAGGCAGTGCAGGGAGAAGGATGTTGAGTAATTATAGAATGATACCCAGGGCGAATCTGGATTTAATGAGTTGCCTTGATGAAAGAGCCAGATTAGTATAAAGTGAATATTTGTGCAGGATGGTTGAAGAAATATGTTTATGCCTAACTAATTTATAATGTTCGTGGGTTTAAGTATTAACGAAAGAGCTTTGAATTTATTAGTTTTTGATGAGATTTAGTGTTGCTACGTACGCGCCTTGTACCGGAAAAAATCTCACTCTTGATGTAAGCATGCGGACACTCAACAAGATTAATTTACGCAACACATTAATTCGCATGTCCTTTGTCAAAACAGTCAATGGTGTTTTATTGTCTACCATGAAACCCGAAGTCGCTACACAAGCGACCTCTAAGTGCCACATTTTACTCAAACGGAAGTGGGTAACGAGATTGTGGTCTAGCTTATGTATGTTATTGTAGCAACGAGTACGTTTCAGCGCCGTATGTTGGAAGTAAATCTAAATCGTGTGACTTTGTACTATGCGAGTCGGGTATAAGTGATGAACAGGTCCTTCGTTGTTCGAGTTCTTGTAAAATCACAGGTTTTGTCAACTGAAAACAATCAAGTTACTTTTAATGTCTCAGTTTGCTATTTCTGTATTGCAATCGGAAAACATCCAACTAATGCAGAAGGTTGCAAACATAATATTGTTTAGCACTCCATTTTAAAAGTCTTTATTTAAAGAGAGGTTGTCTTCACATTTTAAATAATCTAAATTTGTATAATGTTCTTAAGAAGACTAGACTAACTATTTTGAAATTATACCACCCTAGTTGAATCTAGGTAACGGAACAGACGACTGCCCTTTAATTGCTAAATAAAAATCAAGCCAAAAGTTGTATTTAAAACAATTACGGGACCTGACAGACGTAGAAAAACGGTAGGTAGTCATTCTTCTCCTGTCCCAAATAGATTACGTCACCCATGAACTGGGCATTTGGTATACTACGATCCCGGTGCGCGGATTTAGAGCGCAGATTATCGGGTGACGTTGATCAGATCAGCCTAATCGTTCCATCGATCGGTGCTTTGTGCTGCTCGTCGCATGAAACAATTCTCTGGAGGATAACGAGGATTTAATGGTCGCAGCCTTTCATGTAGACATAGCGATAAGACGCCTGAGACGTGAAAGACGTGATTGCCCCCATCATTACTGTGCTTGTCGTCGAGACACGCGGATTAGGACGACTTCTGAAAGCAGAGAGAGAGAGTGGATTAGCGTTATGGGAGTCTAAATTGGAATTCTGATAATTGGAATTTTAAAACATCACTGAAAATCGTCACAGATTTCTGTAACGTCTGACACGTGATCCATTAGGTACAAATACAGAGGGGCAATGAGGCTTGGTCGCCATAATTCAATTAAGTTTGTCAGGCCATTAAATACATAGACGGTGTCCTAGCAAGCACTGACCTGGTTAATCAGGAATGTTGTTATTTAGCCTGATGAATGATCAAATGATACGCTATATATCACCTGCCTTATTATTACTACTAGCATTTCTATAGCGCCACATATCCGGGACCATAGATCACAGGCACGAAGTGGAATTATAAGAATTTTTAAAGAAATATATTACATCCTGGTAAAATGATATTATATTAACATTATAAAGAGAGTGTATATAAAGAAATTAAGATGCATGACATAGTTTATAAATTATTAAGATAACTCCATAAACAGTTCTAATGTATTAAAAATAATTAAAATATTATATTATATTATATAATAAATAATTAATTAGTTTAATTAAATAATTAATAAAATACATAAAATAAGTGAGTTTTAACTTGAGTCTTGAACCGAGTCAGAGTGTCTGTTTGCTCAATGCTTTCTGGCAAACAGTTCCAAATTGTTGGTCCGGACACCTAGAATATGCTGGTATTTTGTCAGATATGGTCGACAATTACAGTCTCTGGAAAGAACACTATCCTGTTGAAGAACTAGAAAGTTATTTTTTTAAACCAATAACTAGTATACCGTAAATAGAACATTATTGAATTGTCACATATGCTTATGAATCGTGATATATTGTTTATTTGTATGAAAATTGTATAGCTAATTCCTTTACTAACATTCACTTGTGATGATTTTTATTACTATTTATAAGTTTATATTTACCACTTTATATTATTATTAGAAGAAGTAGTAGTAGTAGTAGTAGTAGTAGTAGTAGTAGTAGTAGTAGTAGTAGTAGTACTTAAATAGCAGACTCCCGTGTTAGTGACGCTATAGTATATAGTGTTGAAGACGTCAGGAAAGAATACATTGATATTGAAGACCAATCTGAGTTAAAGTGTAATGAAATTAAATTTACGATAATATGAACTCTATTCATCACAACTTGAATCGCAGGTTCGCAATACTTAAATCATTTGAGAAGTTCATGGTGTGTTAACATGCTCGTCTCTGGTGGCAACTTTTCACAATCCGTGCGCTGATACGCCATCCTAGACTCGTGGCTTGCATAATGGACGATTAGTCATCAGTGCGAATCGAATTTAACGAAAATGAATTAACCATTCGCTCCTCCTCCCGGCTACCGGCGCATTGATTATTCCATGAGCTGATTAACCCAATCAATCTGACATAGTGATCAGCAGAACTACGTGAGGCGATCTCTCCCACTTTACGCGAGGGCCTTGGTACTTGTCCACGTGAATCCGACACGTGTTCTCGACTGGCTGAGTCAGACCGGACGAACGAACAGTGCTCCCGGGAATGTCGAACTTCGTGTGAGTTCATCAAGATGGAACACGACCATTTGAAACAAAATGACAGTTACGAAGATTATTTATTAAACAGGCAAGTAATATTATGTTATCCATCAAATGTCTCGTCGATGTTGACTTAGCAGAACATTTAGTGACACTGGTAGTATAGTTGAGTGATAACTCATATAAAGAACGTCTTTACTTAATTATACGCTTTTTTATTAAGGATTGTTTGCTGATTATTAAGTGCAATTTCGCGTGGCAGACGTGACATGATTTACGTGTGTTTCGTTTGTGCCATTCCACAAAATGTACCATGACAATTTTTAGAAGAAAAATTATTAAACATACAAATAAATAAATTAAAAAGTTCATACCTAGACAAATGTAGTTAAAACAATCGTTAAAAGTCAATGAAAATGGAACTAAAAGTAATAAATATATAAATGAGTAGTTTAAAAGGTCAATTCCACGGATTCCTATGATACACATTTGCTATTGACAAATTAATTAAATTAATTGTCACAATCAGAAAGGAGCGAGCCACGTCTGTCCAGATCTAAATCGTCGGATGCACTCTATAGGGCACATAACACAATGGGCGTTCTCACTGATGGTCGTGTTAATGTTTTGTCTGATTACACGAGAACTGAATATAGGAATATTTTGAAATGTCTTCACAGCCACTGCCAAGTTTAGTTAAAATCACATACCTCCACTCTAATTAAAACGCATGTATATACTCCTTAATATTTACAATATTGATTTGTATTTCTGCATCTGCACACAAACATCACCAAACCTATACCCTCTCCTGTTGTTTTTCGTTATTGCCATAATCTATATTCGCCATACAGATATAAGGGAGTCACATGTGAATAAAGCACCTGTCATTTGAGCTGATGCAATATATAGTGTTATCGCCCATCACCTCTTCCACGTTCCTCCATGCGTTTGCCACTGCTTTTATTCTCCTTCGAATTCCAGTATCTGAGCTGCCGTCGGGTATATTACACCACCCAGGTATGTAAAACTGTCTGTTTATTTTACTTTCTTTCCCTCCAGATTAATTTCCAGCTCTTTGCTATTTTGCTGTCCAACCCATAGTACATCTGTCTCCTCCAAGCTTACTTTCAGTCCACGTCTCCTGAAGATATCCTTCCACTATTTCAGTTGTTCTTGAAGGCCTTCTTTCCTGTCTGCTTATATTGGTGGGCCCAGGGAGCTCCCATGTCTCAGGCCAACGTTAACTTTTGCATTCCTATGAAATTTTCGGTCCACACAACACCCTGCTTTTCGTTTCTTCATATGTCCTTTCCACATTTACTTCAGGGATCCATCCATGATTCATATCGGTGTCGCCTTTGCCATCTCTTTCGGTATCCTGTCGTGAGCTTTCATTGCACCATGGTCAGCTACAATTGTTATATTACAGGTACTGTCTTTCTTTTTGATTAAAAACAAGTAGGTTTTGAAAGTTAGTTTTCCTTGGGACAAGTGAATTGTTTATTGATTTGTATTTGTTCAGCAGACAAGTAGATAGTTTTAGTATAATTATATAAATTTTCGTCGCCGCGCCGCCGCATATCTTCACATCTTCCTTTACCCTCGGTGGATGCCTCGGTTGGCTCGACTGTGACATCGGAATACGGGTTTCGGCTGTGAACTCATGACGTCCGAAGAGAAGACGGCGAGGGAGGGGTGCTTTGGAAAAAAATTCGACGCCGCACCACCTGTTACTGGGAGGGCGGGCAAAAAACTACATATCTAACCTCCAATTGTACACACCTTTCACAGTCTACAAAATACATATTAATTGTCTCATAAAATTTAGATTTCCACGCGCCATTGACGCTGGCCACCAAAATATATTCATGCTCACATTTAATGGGGGGGGGGCAGAACCATAGAAATTCCAGGGGGCAGCTGCCCCCTGTTCCCGCGCCAATGTATTATACGTAGTCACACTGAAAAACAGACGACGATATACCACGGTGTGTTTGTCAAACATATAAAATAGTATACATTAAACAGTCTACTCGTCTTGTTTCCCGCAATTTCCATGCCGCCATCTTGCCATCTCAACGCGTAAACATTATTTGCCGATCTGAAACGAAATCCCAATACATCTGCTCGTCCAGAAGTGTTAATCTGACTAATCCTTTCAACAGCTGCGCGCTGCGGTGTCTGACTTCTATTACTTAAACGAGACTAATCCAAACCTGCACTGTTTATCAAGCGCCAACTCTAAATTCAATCTCTCGTGTGCTGCTCATCGGATGGTCAAGTTACCACAGTCGAAATAAAGCGGTTAGTTGTCGTCTACCAACTGGCCATAGACCACCATTGCGATCCTTCCTGTGTAGAGAATCACTAGGAAATGTAGATTGTGTGTTATGCGTGATTTTTCGGGCACTTATGCATGGGATATCTCGGTACAGTTGATGACTGGTGTACTACTGCAGGATTATATATTTGACTTTAGTCAGTTGGTGCCAGTAGATCCACGCCGATCGCTCACGTGTCAACACAGTGCAGAGTTATTCTGCTAAATGCACCAATATTTCAAGATCACTGACCAGACAGGGTAGAAATTGAAAAAATGCTGTCATTGCCGCCTATGCAACATCTAAAATTGTACCGAGAACGCAGTCCCCAACATTGAGTTTGCATTGGCTAAATTAAGTCATAAGGAATGTTAAATAAATATCAAATGGTACCATTGCGAAATGTATTCCACTATAGTAGCACATTCAATCGGACACGCTCACATACCGATTACGTGAGTTACTATGCCATCATCTCGTTAAATTACATATATATTCATTTTGCAAGGGTTCACTATGATCTAAGTAACACCACTCATATTTATTTCTATATGTACACTGGTCTCAAAGTTACTTCGTATAAACGTCAGCACATCTTCTTTGAAATAACGTGTAAAAACTGATAAGCTTATACAGTTATGGCGACCATTATATACGTGTCGACGCATGCATGTCACGACGAGAAACTTATGATGGTAACGTGTCCAGAAATAATACCCGACGACAATATCTATAAGTTGCGAAACTTATGACATATCGAAAAATACATACGCATTTTGCAAAGTCGATGACGAAATATTGGAGTACTGTAGTAGCTAAATCTCTGGACTTTCTCTGGTCACGTGCTATCGGCACAAATACGTATATTACCAGCGTGTGTGCAATATAAATCAATTACCGCGAAATGAAACGCGCAAATAAAGACTTTATATTGCTTCAGCTGACGAGGGGTTCTGTCAGCGATTGCGCTATTTATTGAGCCGTTTCGAGTTCATTACAAGCTGCTGAATTGATGGTTCTTCCTTTCATTCTTCCGCATATCGAATTTACGATTACACACGTACAATGGTTTCGCATTGGGTGGAATGTGATCGGTCATATGTAGATGATTGTCCGGCTATATATTACTTCATAGTATGTTGTAGGCGTTGACAATATGGCCCTCTCAATTCCACGGTTGTTTTGCGCTCCTGGCTTCTAAACAAGGTTTCAATCTACAAGTGTTTTAACATTTTAACGTCCTCTTTATCTCTTCGCCCTCGATCTTTCCCATTGTCATTTGATGTGCAAAAGTTTGCATTCTGGTTACATGGCCTATACATTCTGATAGTTTCCAAATTGTGCTCAATGGCTTTCTTTTAGTATTTGCTGTTCTAAAGATTTCATTACGGTCGACTTTTCTGTCGGTGATGCTAAAATCATTATTCTCGGTATTTAATACTTTGGTAATACCGCAAATTTAATATTTAGCCTTTATACAGCCATTAGCATTGGGTTGTCAGAATAGTCTTCCTGCTTTTCATATGTTTTACATATAAGCGAGCGGCAAATCCCCCAAAAGTGCTTTATTTTAGGAGTTTAAATGCCCCCCCCCCCTACACACACCCAAATGTTATATCGTTGGAAAGCCCTACATATTCCCGTTACGATTAGGCCTGTCATAGCGTTGCCAAGTGGTGCAGTAAGCTTGAATCCAATGTCAAACAAGGTCACCATCAAACGATCAATTTAAGAAATTGGGCGCTTCCGAAAACTTCTTAATATTACAATCGCTATCTAGCTACTTTATTTAACTAGAAAATTACCATGTCATATATCCTTGGAAAGCGTATTGTCGCACCTTCAAGACAAAATACAACATGATGCTGTATCCAGGAATGATACGAGTAACGACAAGGTCAAACAAGGTCATCCATCAAATGACGAATATTCGAAAGTTTACAATGTTCTTTTGTGTGCTCTTTAACATGACGAAAATTGCTCTTCAATCCTCCTTGGGGAAAAAAAGTTTAGTCGTTTTAGTGAAGGACCCCTTTTCAGTAAAATTTCTATTAATTCCCATGTCGGAAACCACAGACACGATATAAGCATACCTGTTCTGTGTGTATATGCTCTGTCAAAGTTCTTTAATCTTGGCATGTCAAAGTTCTTTAAGCCTACCGGATATATTATATCAAATGTATTATGTTTCTGAACGTTCATACCATGATGACCTTTCTCGGCAGCATCGGCAGCATGGTGGAAGGTTCAGGCTTGTCGGCTTGCTTGAAACTGTTTACGGTGTGAATGCTGTGGCACCCATGATGTCGGAGAAAGCTGTTTCAAGAGCTCTAAGAGAAAATTTTTTAGTTGAAGCAGCACTCATGGCCAGACGGTGCTTCCGAGGAAATCAGGTCAGGACGGCGACGATGATCCTGTCGCGGTGCATCACAGGACAACCATTGAAATGGGTAGCGAAGATAGGGGAGACTTCACTTTAGAGAATGAAAGTGAGGAAGTTTCCAGTGATGCTGACTCGGAATGTCGCGAGGAGTTTGACATTACTTTGGATGAACTTGACTGCGATTTACACGAGTCCACCAAGAGACTGGAGTCACCTGCTCTTCTGAAGCTGAAAAACATCAGAAGACATAAAATGTGAGCAAACGAAATGTTCAAGAACGGCAAAATTGTGGCTATATACACGGAGTACATCGACACTTTAATAGGCAGCTGGAATATGCATATAATTGCAGTTAGTCGTATGCTGAACTTATTTGCTGTCACCGGCCACTTCAACTATGCCAAAAGTGCTCGCATGTATCTCCAGTGGATGTTAGAGCTGCCTTCTAGCCACCCCTGGTTGTATGCAAAATGTTCAGAGCATGGGTAACACATGGTGCGTCGCAGCGATCGTTATGGGCCGGCTTGTGGACAGATTTCACAATTGAGCAAGTAATGGTGCGATCTATAAAGAGCCGAGGAGGGTTAACTGGAGGACGAAGGATCGCAGAGACGGTGAGATTGCTGTGGATGTACAGTATGCATACGTGTGCCGAGGTGCACGAGGCCATAACCGACGTCCACAGAACCAGTGAGCAGCACGTGGAGCTGGGGAGCGCCCGCTGTAATCGAGATTTTGAGGATTTGAACATAATCTTCAACATGATCCCTTTGATGTTCAGAGGCACGAATTGAGATCACTGCCATCAGGGTTAACTGCTACCGGTGGTGACTGTGTCAATTGTGACGAAGTCGAAGAAATTGGTTTGTCGCTCAAAGAAATACTGGATAATGTCAAGGTTCACGAAGCATCGATGAAACGCAGTGAGACAATCCGAGCTTTGATTCATTTGTAGAAAGGAATCAAGATCGATCAGCAGACGGTGCATGTTGATCCATTTGTTCAGTTTTCAAGACTGCTGGTACTTCTAGAACGATGCGAAGACACAGCACCCTACTTTCAGTACGCGCTTACTCCGCCCCCGACATATCTGTTCAAATACTTTGCCATGCGTAAGTATGTCCGTTACGACGGCTATGCGAGTGGACCCTCAGTGAAAGACCACGCGCACCAGAGAAGAGCTGAGAAAACTTCAGCAGATGTTCAGATCAGCGAAGAAATACACGCTCACAGAAATCAGCAGCTCTTTCTCGCGAACGGAAAGAACAAGACCCAATTCATAAACCTACTGAGCCACTATATCAGGTTGGACGGTCATGAAGTGATTCAGAGTGAGAGCGATGCTGATACTCAGATCGTTTCTGCATCCCTTGATCTAGCTTCAGCTGGCCAGCATGCCACAGTGATACTGACGTCTTTGTTTTTTTCTGCTCTTTCACTGGAACAGACATGGCTGATATCCACTTACGATCAGAATCCAAGAAAGCACAGAAGAGACCTTTGAAGCTCACTAGTATCAGAGAAGCTGTAGGACACTTAGACCAGACTGTTCTTCATCACCTTCTGGTAATTCACGTATGGGGTGGCTGCGATACAACCTCTGCTGTTTTTGGTCACGGTAAATGCAGGATCCTCAAGTTTGTCAAGAAATCGCAAGAAGTGCGACAATGGTGTGCAGTAGTTGCGCAGGAGGATGCGATCCAAGATGCTGTCGGAGCAGCCGGTACACGGATCTTCACCAATATGTAAGGCGGAAAGCCAGACGACTCTTTGACCAAATTACGACATGCTTGCTACAGGGAGCTTGCAGCAACAACCTCTTCCACGATGCGACCAGAGCGACTTCCCCCGACGGAACGAGCTGCATTCCAACATAACCTCAGAGTGCATTTGCAGGTTATGATTTGGAAGAGTCTGAATGTGTCTCAAATGGAACCGTGCGAATAGGGGTGGGTGGTGGAGAATGGTAGATTGGCGCCTGTCATGACCAACATGGAACCTGCCCCCAATGATCTTCTGAACTATATGCGCTGCAAATGTAAGGCATCGTCACGAAATCCCTGCAGCACCAATCGTTATTCCTGTCGGTAAAGTGGACTCGGTTGTGTAACTGCTTGTCGTTACTGTCGAAGTGAAAAGTGTCAGAATAACATAACGACTAGTCTTTGTGCGTTAATTGCAACGTGGCTGAATTCTTCCCAGAGAAGTCGAGATGGTGTTCGATTGAACAGGTCTGCCAGAGAGTAAAGTGTGACGCACTTTGAGCAGTCCTGAGGACTGGATACTGCGATATATAAGAACTTACTTTACTCTGACACAAGGCAGTTACGATGCTGTATTAATCGTTCTGTAAAAACAATTACCCAAAGAGGATCAAAGAGGAGTTTTCACCATCTTGTAGAAATTGAAACTTCGCTTCTTTTGATACCATATATGTCTTGGTAACAATTTATTCCCGGTACATCCCTAAAACGACCATACTAATAAGCGAGATTACAGTTCTGTCGGTTAAGAGTCCAGCACTCTATTCAACGGTGTCCACAATGTCAACGATTCCAAGCAAGCTAACTTTCCTCATCACGTCCGCCTCAAAAGGAGTCTCCAAGCAAAACACACACACACACACACACACACACACACACACACACACACACACACACACACACACACACACACACACACACACACACACACACACACACACACACACACACACACACACACACACACACACACACACACACAAATATATATAGTCAAGCCAAGGGGTAAAAGTAAATGTAAATTCTTATATAGCGCAGAATCCAGTCCTCAGGACTACTCAAGCCGCTTTACCTAATACTCCGTGGCAGACTTATTCAATCAAATACCAAACACCATCTCGACTGGGAATTATTCAGCCACGCTGCAATTAAAGCGAGAAGATTATTCTTACACAAATATCCACAGCTTTCATTCATACAGCGGAGATCAGCTGGTTGATTAATGTATTTGAGCTACTCATAAGAAATTACTACATAAACTATACATTTTGTAAATAGCAGTGTTTTCCCTGGTATATAACAAGCGAGGCGGGCCGCCTCGCCCAAAATATGCCGAAATTGCCGCATCGTAGCTATGTCATACGCCCATTTTTTTCATTCTTTCGCGATATATTCAGCGTCAGCGAGTGGCGCGAAATGACATCACAAAGTCATTCCTACAAAATCACAGATTTGTAGCAACATATAACGTCTTAACGTCGCTCAGAGCAGTTAGGATTTAACTCCATTGGACAACGTGAAAGTTGTCAGTTGTCCAATCACGGAATATTCCTGCGGGATCCCCGGTGTCTCCAATGGTGACACTTTGCGGAGTTTCGACATAGGCGGATGGCACTACGTCACTTGTCGGCAATTGTGTCGAATCCGAACTCTTTTGAAGCCCAAATAATAATGCATCCTATTCACTAATCGGCACTTGTATCGAATCCGGACCTTGTTGTCAGTGTTGAAGCTCAAATAGCGACCTGGTTTGTGCTAGTCTGTGCCGCTGTGGCCGTGCATTACCGCAGAGCGCGCGTAAAATTAGAGATATACAGTATACAACAGCGTATGTTGATACAAACCGGGGCGCTATTTACGCCTCAGATGGACATGAGACGCAATATACTTAAAGGTAAATATGCCTAGGATAATGTTGAATGATGGAACTACAGTGTACAGTGTGTCTCACTGGGTCTGAGATATCAAAGTTAAGCAAAACTCAAGTTATAACGGCGAAATCAAAGTGGGTCCGGATTCGACACAAATGCCCACAAGTCTATTCAACTAATAAAATGTTCTATGCGGTTTTGGAAGGAATGTGATTCGTAAGATATCTTTGTGCTAAATATATAATACATATTCCGACAAAGTTGTGGAAACAAACTTTTGGGAAAGTTGATTTGAATGAAATACTTACGAATATAAACCACCGAAGTTCACATCTCATAAAAAAATGCCTACTACCCAAAACCATGCATACTAACGGGTTATCAATAACTTGAGTTAGACAATGATATGTTTGCACAGTAATTGGATATACTAAACAACTTATACTGTTTTATAAAAAGGACACAATTTGAGCACCATACTTACCTTTTACTTTATTACCGACTCTGTCAGCGAGGTAACAAGGCCTAGGGTCAGTGCAAGAAAAATATAACCATAACCAAGTACCAGTGGTCAAGTGGAAGCCATACCTCTACTGAGTACCAGTGGTAAAATGGAAACCACACCTCATGATTACTGACTTTTATCAATCATGATTACTACATTTACAAGTAGTGTCTTGTTGTTTTATATCTTCCCCTCTATATTCAATAGTAAAGGTTAAAACGTACCTCAGAATGCATCATTTTAAAGCTAGTTTTAAAAAATCTACGGGGGAGCATGCCCCCGGACCCCTCTAGGAACGCTTCGCGTACCCCACCCCTACCACCTCGTCCATAATTTTACCCAGGGAAAACACTGAATAGGTTGGACGAACTTCTTCGTTTGAGTAAAATCGAACGCTGTTATAAATAAATAGTTAAATAGTAATGTTCTTATGTGAAGTAGAGACCATATTCATAAATCACACTGTTACCACCTATTTCGCGCATACACGCTCAAACACGCTCAAACACACACACACTCACACACTCACACACTCACACACTCACACACTCACACACTCACACACTCACTCACACACACACGCGCGCGCACACACACACACACACATACACGCACACACACCACACACACTCATACATACATACACCACACGACACACGACACACGCCACGCATACACACGCCCCGCGCGCACACATATCCACGCACCATTTTTGCACACACATACATCACTGTGATGACGAATATTTATACAATTTGAATATGAGTTTTGTTCTTGGACTTCGGTTTTTCTTTTTGTTCTCTCGGAAAATATATAGGCATTACACATATGTACTCTGGTGTATGGTGGCTCCCATGTAACCGAATACTTGCAGTCTTAATAGGAATAAATACACTATTTCTGATTGTATAAGATAGTGTTATCGCGCCCTACGAACCACGTTGGCAAATTACATTTATACGCTATTGACGTAATGGCGGCGGTATCGGATGTCGTCATTACGAGTGAACTCACCTGCAGCAATATAGACGATGGCGCAGGCGATTGAATAGCTACCTTAATGTGCATCATTAGTATTCATTACTGCACAAGAAAGGTCGTGATTGCACAGCGAACGACAGAATGCAAGGACTTTATTATGTTCGACGCCCGTGGCGCGCTATGGATGCGAGTCAACTCCGCCAGTTGAGAAGTCTGATTATTAACACGTTACTGCTAATATTCGCATCACTTCCTTTTTGTACAGATTGATTGAATAAGTCGTGCCAATGACGTAGTAAGTTAATGTAGTAAGTAACATAATCCAATGACGCAATGTCCTGGAAATGAGGCTGTTCACCGATAGACGAGCGGCGTTCTATTTACAAGTACAGCCGTTCCTGGTTGTGTCCGATTTTTTCAACGAAATGCATAATGTTAAAACTGTCCGCATTGTCGCTTTGTGTCCGATAACTCTTCTATTGGGTCACCTAGTTGGACATAGTTTATTTTTCAATACAACAAAATGGGTTATTCCTATGCAAATTGTAGCAGCATAATAAATGTTCCAAATTAACGAACATTTATAAAAAACAAATGTCCGGAGAGTGGAAGGGAAAGGAGGCTAAGAGACGCCTAGACTGCGTTGTGAGGATGTGATGAGAGATTTGGAAGGATTGGGAGAGGAGTGGAGAATGAGAGCGAAAGATAGAGGGGAATGGAGATAGTTGGTGGAGACAGCAGTACAAAAACAGTGACACGAAGACAAAGAAATGAAGCCAGGAATCAAGGACCAGTACCGAGGCGAGCCTTACTCCTGACACGCAGGGAGAGAAAAGGAGTTCTACCTTGAAGTGATAATAACGTCGTTGAAATGATCGGCGATGCCTAACGCACACGGTAAAGGTAATATAGGGTCGATGAACGCGTGTTCTCTCCGGGGCGTAATTGATTTGGCTCCCTGATCGACGCAACGCGTGTCAAGTGTGTTATATTGGTATCAGTTTGTCAGGAACTCGACTGAAACTGCGCCGACAACGCGTGCGCCGCCGTCAGCTTGTCCGTGCGTAGACGAACGCATAAACGCGTCGTAGAACATGCCCCGTTAGAATCCGTGCGCTTATGCGCCTGGCTCGGTGTTTGCTCAAAGGCGCGCTACCGTGGCGGGATGCCGACTCCGCGTGGACAAGCCGAAGCAGTGTCTAAATCATTATCATATTGTAATTGATTTGCGCGGCGAGAGCTTACTTTCGGTTATTTCGTCAGTGGAGCGATGTCCATTTGGCGGGCAGCCGGCCGAACGGTATGTGTCTCTCGATCGTTGCTATTGCGCTCTCCAAAGCTCGATCATGAGCGACGGTACAGCGTCGTGGGACAGTCATTGGAAGACGGCCAGCTGCTCCGTCAGAGCCGCTAAGTACCTGGAAGAATTATCATCAATAAAGAATTACCAGTTGCACCATGGAGACATGTGAAATGTGAAGATGTTTACGCAACTGTCTTCGCATGTCTTATTCGAAACTTCAGAGCGGTAACGCGAAGCCCAATGTGTAGAACGGTGTGAGGTGAAACGTTTGATACAACACAGGTGACTTGCCGCGCTCTAAACATGATTATGTCCAGAGAGCTAGAAAGTAAATCCGAAGACTCCATCGACGATGGCTAAGTTGTTAGAACCAAGCCAAATCAGTGTCCCGGTAGTAATGCCAAGAATGCTCATAGTCGCTGTTACCTGGGCAACTGTTTCGCTGCGTATCACGTCAACAGATGCTTATGAGATGCGACAATACGAAAAGCAACCGTGGACACAAGATGGCCTTCTCTAAAGGCGATGCAGGAAATAGCCATCGATCGATGTCGAGGATTATGTCAAGCTACTTCGCCTCTTGTGTACGTTGACATCGAGATTACCGTCAAAGACATAACGTCAATATGACGTGGATAACGCAACGTGACAGGCAACAGCACAACAGTCGCGACACAACAAGAGAGAAACAGTTATCCACAAATGTGTGACTTGCGTAAGTAGGAATGTTATACTTGCTTATAATATCTTTGACGAATATTGACTAGGCGTTCCCAGATTCGATGCAGTCCATTATTGTTAGGTAGTTAATACCAAATAAATACATATTGATAGAAATAAGTTCTTACAATAAGGATTTATATAACAATAACCCTAAATGGCCTTTCGAGTTTGAAACATACTGTGCAACCTTTTAAACCTTAGCAACTTTGATGTGTTTAATTTTCCACATAAATATTTGTTATGGAATTGTAAACTACATTTACTAAATTGCAGTGTGTTGTTACCAAGATCTAGCTTGTAGTCATATAAATTAAAAAAAATATATTGTAGATATATGTTCAATGATCGTTGACATTGTTTATTATTAAAATTGCTCGCATGAAATGTTGCCGAAACAGTAACAAATAGTGCTGTATGCAACGTAATCATATAACATACATATTGGGCGACATAGACACAATATATATATATATATAATTATATACATATATATATATATATATACATATATACATATGTATGTATTATCATAATTCGAACTATGCAAGTATGATTCCAGTTCACTTATGAACGTGGAAAATGGAAGGTGTTGATCGCCTACACCTGCATTTGACGCGGTAACTGGCGATGACGTATTGAGTAAGATATTGCTCTGTAGCAAATATGCCATAAACGGAGGTAGTCTGTTCTTAGTTTTTAATTAATTAATTAATATAATGTTCTTAAAATTATACTAACTATGTTGAAGATATGACAACATTTGGAAGATACGACCCCGGAGCATGTTCAAATAGTAAACAAAACATCCATTTTCAAAACAGGCTTTAATGGCAATACGGCTGAGTCGGGCTGAGGTCGCAGGTTCAACTCAGCATACTACCTGTTACAAATTACTAATTCCGGGTACAGGAACTAACTGGCGCCTTTTACAACTTGACGGAAGTGGCCATTTCAAATACCATAAAAACAACAGGTAGCCAGAAACAGATTAAAGATAATTACTGACACTAAAGCAGTTTAATTCGTGTCATTTCAGTTGTATTAATGGAATATTGATGGATTTATTTATATGACCTATGACGCAACAAAATTACGCAAAAAACGAGAATATAAATAACACACTTTGATACCCGTTTGGAGTAACGCAGGTTTTGTAGAAAGCCAACAACAAAGATATCTGTGTTCAAGTACGACAGTCACAAACAAGAACACGCACCAGTGCTGCGAGCTGTCATTCAGAAAAGTGTTAGGTAGATCGATAGCAGGCATGTCGGCAATGTGAATGCAATGTGCTATTGATGTGTTCAACTAGGAGGTATTCGCAGGCTGCGTGACCCCATTTCACCGCGATCACTACAGCAATTAATGCTTGGCAGAATGGTCGTTAAGTACTCAATATGGTCTTATGGGTGTTCTTCGACTGATAACGCATTCGATCAATAGTTAACTGGATACATGGACGTCCACAGGGAGAAAACGGTGCAAGACCAACTTTTACTCATTTAGAATACTGTAAACAAATGTGGACGTCATTCTCGTTGGAACGGCGAGTTTCACGTAAATACAAAACTTAGACACGATGAACTCACAAGATTCACTTCTGTATAATTATTTCAACCGCATCACACGGACTTCTTCAGCAGAGTGAAGTTACGGGTGTATCACATGACCACTGTCATGTGACACAGGCTGGAAACGGACTGGTGGAAGCTCTTGGCCAACATCGCCAAATATACGGAACGGAATCCAAGTATAATATTCATAACGAAGAAACCAGATTATCAATCCATTCAAAGATAAATACAAACACGTTTGACTCTCGATAAGCCAACAACTTCCTTCTCCGTTTGCTATGTGAGGTTCTTGTTAAATCGTTTAAAAGGAAGGGATGTTCGCAGATACGTTGCGAAGGGGTGGGTTTATGTGAAGCTAAACAGCGTTTATTGAAAGCGTGACGCAACTAATCTCAACTCCTAGTTCGCCGGCCGCCAGACTGGGAATACTAGTCTAGTTTACGACGCTAAAGAACCCACATATTTCAGACAACCGTTTGTTAGCATCTGTAGTAATAGCTTCTCAGATGATTATGCCACTTTCAATTATGTAAGTTGTTTTATATGTACTGTGAGATGGCCGGTATTGCAGACCAAGTGGTTTACGACGTAAATAATCACCGAATTTGCTTTGACGCTGTAACTTGAATGTTCCACCCGCACGGTACACGGTATGGTATTACAATAGTAGACTAAGCCTATGAAAGGGTAACTCAGCGTCTGAATCGTAGGGTCTATAAGAAACCAATAAATGAGGTGGCATATATATAGAGAAGCTGATACACTGAGAGACAGAGTAACAGACAGACAGATAGCAGACCGACAGAAATATATACAGGCAGAGAGAGAAACAAATCTACATATCGAAACAGAGAGGGGTATAGAGAGAGGGGGAGACGGAGATAGAGGAAAAGAGACATACAAAGAAACAGAGAGTAACAGAAAGACAGACAAACAGACAGACAGACAAACAAACAAACAAACATAGACAGAAAGACGGAGACATAGATAAACATAACGAATATTTAAATATAGTGGAAAGGGTATAAAAAGAAATATTATACTTCTTTATAAAAGAAACACCTTCCGGAAAAAAGAAGTAATAGTACCTTTACAATGTGTGCGACATCCAAACTGATAGAATGCATTTGCCAATTAAATCCACATCTGATATCTGAGACACGTGGTTTCCGCAGATGCACTGGATATATCTGCTTCAAAATTAATTGAGGAAGCATCTGTATTTGGATAACGAATCCGGTTTTGATGTCGAACTATGTAATGTGTTCAGGCTTCGAGAACCTTGCCACAGACTTCCTGTTTGTAGACCCGGCAGTTGTACACGATAGGTGAACCACCACGAAGGATCTTCGCTAATATTGCAACGACCATTGGAGGTTGGAGTGTATGTACGAATATAGGGAACTGTTGGCAATGGTGCTGACAATAATGTGGCGTGTCAGAAGAGAGCGAATTAAAACTTACAGCCAACGAGCCCTTGCTAGCTTCCTTAGACAGTGGTGGATGTTTGTGTACGAATAGTCTTCGCGCATTAATTGCAGCGTGGCTGGATGCTTCCCAGAGAAGACGAGATGGTGTTCAATTGAATAGGTCTGCCAAGGGTTAAGGTGTAAGCTTTGTGCAGTCCCGAAGACGGGATAATCCATTTACGTGCATTTCTGACCCAAAATAATGTTGGTCATCGCCTACTTTTAGCATTGAAATCTCCTTGTACTTGTAGTTCTTCACCCTTTTGGATGGCACTGATCTTTAACTGAAGTAGGTCCAGGAAGTCCTGGTGCTGTTCACCGGGATAACAGCAACCTGGAGCATATACCTGGACGATGTTTCGGACACCAGTTCTGGTTTTCACGCTGACACTAACCATCCTCGGAGAGACGGCATCGTAGAACAATAGGCCGTTCGCATACTCAGACGAGAGGATTTGTGCCACACCCTTTCTGTGGATATAATCATATCTTCCATAGTGAATAATTTTGTATCCACTTTGTTGGAATCCTGCGTCTACGTCACTACACCAGTGCGTTTCCGATATGCCTGCTATGTCGATATTGAATTTCTTCAATTCTTCCAGGAGCAGCTCCAGCTGCCCTTCTTGGTGTAGTGTCCTTATGTTCCATGTCGCGATAGATATCTTCTTTTTCTTTATTTTGTTTGTTTTCTGTGGATGTTGACAGCAGATCCTTGACCGGGAGATTCTTAGCACTCCGTATGTCACACTGCTATCCAGTGTGTGGCAAGCCCGGGGCTAGGGGCCGTTTCTGTCTTTGTACTCGCATCATTTGGGTGTGATTGATCTTAGAGGTTCATAGCTGTATACGGTGGGCACTCGCTAGAACATCCAAACGTTGCGGATACCGTTGGCTTTTAAGATAACTCTTCCGCCTTCGATTGGCATTTCCTCCAGCCTTGGACCCAACTCCCCTCCTCACGACGCACCTCCGACTTTATAACCGTTGGCACTTTCATGAGGTTGTCCAATTTTCCTGTACCACTGAACATTCGGTTTCTTGAACATGATAGCTGTAGAATTACTTGGAATTTCATCCGTCCTGGGATGTCATGTTCAACACCACTACAGACAATACACGTTGAGTGCCCCAGTTCTTTTACACTGGTTTGAATTTGGAGTTTGCCTTCTTCTAGATGAATTGCTTGACACCGCTTGAGAGCTTCACCCGTCCTTTCTAGTTGTCCATAGTTGAAGACTGGATTAGTAAGCGTCCGGGCATGTCCACACACAGGTGCACGCTGCACCTGCTCCCCAATGGACATCGCTCCATTCTCCTCCCCGATCTCTAACGGATTAGCCTGGGGCCGCAAGGTGCCCAGTTTCCATGGTGTACCTCGTGGAGGTTAAGTTAGGGTCTTGTCTATGGAGAGGCTATGTACCAGCAGGGAAGACATTCATAATCGGCTCCCTTTTCACTCCCATACAAGGGAGTTAGCTGGCGGCTGGGGCTGAAAGCGAGTAGCATGAAGCGCTCGGACTACAGCCTACTCGCTGCACTACCGCAGTAGACGCAGCACATAAACCTGTGCTGGCACACCACAATAAAACACATTTCGTTTAGAATGTAAGCCGAGGTGCCGCAACGTATGCGCGTCGGTACTATATCTCTTCGGTTGTCGTAGTAATAAAAGATAGTAATTATGTGTGTGCGTGTACGTGTACGCGTGCGTGCGTGCGTGCGTGCGTGTGCCTGTGTGTCCGTGTGTCTGTGAGCCTGTGTGTCTGTAAGATTTTATATTACTAGCTATATCCTTTGTATCCTTCTGTGAAACGCATAACTGGTGTACCAGTATACTAACAGCGAATATAATACAGTTATTGATATATGTCTCCGAATACGTGTTTCCTTCGAAAGACTGACTTGTTGAACGAGACCACGTATGATTGTAACCACAATAATACAGGATAGTCAGTTAATAGAACGTTGCCGAGCGCTGGATTCAACTAGAATTACTAGAATTTCAAGTAACAAAACATGTGCATTTTGTAAGAAAACCTTCAATTGCACCACCACCACCCCCACCCCCCGATGCTCGTAAAAACTCACTGACGGCCAAACTAAAATTATACTTGGTTTTGAGCGGGGGGGGGGGGGCGGTGCTGTTTGAACATTTTCGCGACGACGTTCTTAATTTCAGAACGCTTAGGGGGTACGCCCCTCTAGCGCAGGCATATATCGGCCAAATTCCGATGGTCTAGGGGGACACGAGCCCCCAGACTCCCTGGAACCGCCTACTATTAGAATGAGACACTCTTTGAATGTTACCGGGCTGTATTTGAGGTGGGGAGAGCCAACGCGATACGCTCCCATTACACGATATTAACACGGCTGTCAAACGTGCAACATTTCTGGGAAGAACAAAGTGGAACTACTTGATTCCCATCAGACGGCCACTCCGATCGATATATGCCACACTCATCCGGTCAAACTGGGCAGCGTTGAGTCCAACATCATTCTCCCAGTCGATGTCGATGACACCGACTCACTAAGCCGGGGATTTGAAGACCAAGTAGAGGGATTGAATGATCAGACGTCAACACTCGTGTGTGGAGCTACCCCGACAGTGACCTGACACGTGACTACAGTGACACACTGACGTTGGACTATCCTGACGCACGTGCTTACTGACGGACCATGGAACGTGAATTAACACAACACACACGCTACTCGTTTATAGTTAGATTACGCCAGGAGCGTGAGTTATGGGTTGTTGTCTCGGGGAGTTGCTATTAGTGTTTAGTAAGTGGTAGGGATCACTACATCCAGACTGACTGTTGTTGTGTCGGTCGCACACACATGTGACAAGAAATGTTTAATGACGACGGCGTTTAGCCACGAGGTCACTCGGCCACATGATACGTGATGTGAGACAACTATGTCAGCGTGCGATTCTTATGAAGAGCAGTTTCTGTTCTCAACTATGACTAACTGACTTTCTGATAGAAATCTCTTCTTCTCTGTAAACTATGACTTTCCGGCTACACAAGCTGATAGACTATGGCCTACTGATAGAAACCCTTCACGTGTCGTCTATAAAGATACGACTTTCTGACAGAAGTCTCTTCATCCGTCGTATTTCGATTTATTTTTGTAAGTCGGAGACTATCTCTGTCAAACACCCGCCCGCCCGCCGTCTAGTTTGTAAAATGTGCTTGTTCACAGACATGGCGACAGCCGCTCCTGCACTCAACAGATTTGGCAGCGCTGCAACGGCCCGTCACCCTTCATGCGACAGTCGGTCTGACATAAACAGTGAGGCGATAATTACTAGAAAATACGTTTTCTCGTGCCACGTTAGCAACTAGGATAATTGCAACCGTGGGAGTAATTTGTCGGCTGCAGCGGCGCGATAAAATGTCCTACAGACAAGTGTCTGCTCTGGCTGTGCCGAGGCGGCCGGGAGGTGAGATCGATAGGCGCTGCTACGTAAGGAAACGGCTTCTTCAGATCCGTAGGGCGTGTGTGATTGGCACGGTCACGCGATACCGTGTTGATAACCAGGCGGGACAGCTGCAATGAGTATCAAGTTTTCACGCAACGCCAAATCGCAGGTAAACTGCCTAATGCGCAAGTCGTCTTCTATAGATGTCGTCATCTGTGGGGTAAACAGTGAGCCGAGAGCCTGCGGAATGGTTTACCATTGACGTTGTCACGCAGACACCGTTAACAGGTCTTGGTGACGTCACTATGAAGCCATCGTCACCTTGTGACATTGAACAGTTCATCATGAGGTCACCACCTCGAAGTCTTAGCCGCATAATCTTTATATTCTGACTTTGTTATGATTTTGTACATTAAAGACACAATATATTTAAATATCACGTGATTTCTTACCTTGACTCCTTAGGCAGTTAGATTATTTTAATACGTAACATATGCTAAAATTCTTAATTTATTGGGCACATATGCATACAAACAAACAACCAAACATACATGCACCATGCGTGCATACATAGAACATACGTACATTTATAAAGACAGACAGACAGAGAAGAAGACAGACATACATAGACAGACTGTCAGCAATACGAACAATGTCCAACACTACCTACAGACCTCATAATTGGTATCAGGTTTTTAGTGTCGTCCAAACGACAAGTGTAGTGTGGGTTGAACGAAGAGTTGCTCCAATGTTCTAAGCTGCCGCACATGTATTGGAGCGCTCTAAGCAATAGGCCACCGCGCTCCTCCCGCCAGCTGGCTCGGAGCGACTGCAACGACAATTGCAGACCATCCACTGTACCGTCCACATTTGGTTTCTGTAACGCTAAAGTATAGGAAATGTGTCCCGCTTATACGGCCACCTCCCCATTAGGGTCACCTTTATAACGAGAGTCCACTGTACCTGTAGTGTAACTGGATGTGTCATCACAGCACATTCATTCGATCTGTTTTACAACGCTAAGATTGTTGTTGCTTTGATGGCACAAGTTTACAACATACCAAGTGGGGGGCTGCAATAATAGCACAGAGTTTGCAAAACGACTGAAATAAGGGTGACTTTGATAGAACTATAATAAACTCACTGCAACTGATGAAACAATTAAAACGGTACCGCGCAGAACCGCAAAGACATCTACTCGGGGCTAAGAATAGAAGAATCACTTCATAACTTACAAAAATGGATTGACGTTCCGGTTTCCTTGAATATGACGTGTTGATAACGAGGCGAGATAACTACATATAGTTCGTATTATTAAGAAAGAACATATATAAGTTCAGCAATCCCTAAAATTTTATTTTTAAGTCATACATTTCAGGGATTTAGTTTTAAGTCTAAAACACCAAACGATGGTTCACTACTTTGAAATTATTGTACGCCACTCTCTACTACTTAAATGTGTGTGTGTGTGTGTGTGTGTGTGTGTGTGTGTGTGTGTGTGTGTGTGTGTGTGTGTGTGTGTGTGTGTGTGTGTGTGTGTGTAAGTGTGTGTGTGTGTGTAAGTGTGTGTGTGTGTGTAAGTGTGTATGAATGCTTGAATGAATGCTTGAATGAATGTATGTATGTATGCATGCTTGCACGTACGTACGCATGCATGCATGCATGTATGTATGCATATGTTTATGTATTTAACAAGATTTAAGAAGATTGCCACCCAACTAAATGGCAGGTGGACAAGGAAGCCTTTTGGCTTATTGAGAGTCCAACCCTTTTATCTATGTGTATCCCGCCCTTCTGAGGTATGTGTCGATTTTTTTTATAAATATTCACGCTACTACCACCCACACAAACAGCAGATACTCTGCTCCATTCATTTACAGTTCTTTGGAAAATTAGAACTTCCTTATATCTAACGTACACTGTTTTCTATCAATATTTTTTATAACCATTCAATATTTTAAATACTTTTATCTGATCTCCTCTCAATCTCCTGGTCTCTAGTGTTGTTAAACCACATTCGATTAGGCGTATTTCGCAACTAAGATCCCTCAGTTTTGGTATCATTTTAGTCGCTCTCCTCTGTATACTTTCTAGCATATCTGTGTTCCTCTTGCATAATGGCATCCACGCTTGTACACAATATTCTATTCAGTAATGAGGCCTAACTGTTGCTTTGTACAGCGGTATTATTAGTTCTGTTTCCTTATACACTATATTTCGTCTAAATAATCCAAGGATTTGATTTCCCTTTGAAGCTGCAATTCCGCACTGCCCTGAAACCTTCATGTCAGCACTAATGGTTAACTCGAAGTCCTTTTCTTTTACAGTAGTACTTAATACCGTATCCACATTGTATATTGTGCATCTTCGTTCCCATGTCCTGTATGGAAGAATTTTCATTTCCTGAAATTGAACAACATTTGCCACCTTTCAGACCATTTGATCAACCTGTCAAGATCATCTTGTAAATGCTGTCTATCTCCATCACGTATAATCCTTCTCAACGCTTTTGTACCATCCGCAAATTTCAACACCTTGCTTGTTATATCATCATTCAAATCGTTTATATATATTAAGGATAATATAGGTCCCAATACTGATCCCTGTGGTATCCCACTCCCACTCCCTGTGGTATCCCACCATGTCCTATGCCATGGGCCTTTAGTTTCAGCAGTAGTCTTTGATGTGGCACTTTCTCGAAAGCTTCCTGAACGTCTAAGTAGATTATATCTACTGGTGATCCCTCGCCTATCCACTTAGTTATATTTTCAAAAAATATAACATATTTGTTAAGCATGACCTCGCTTTTAGAAACCCATGTTGAGATGGGTTTATCAAGTTATGTTTAATAAGAAAATCCACCATGTGATCTTTAATAAGTATTTCTAATCATTTACGATGTTAAATTCACTTATCTGTAGTTATCTGACTTGTTTGTAGAACCTTTATTTAAATAAGGGTATAATGTTTGCTTCTTTCCATTCTAAAGGAACCACTCCCTCTTTGAAAATGACAAGTTCTAAACTGTTGAAAGCGATATGCTAATTTGTTCTACAATTTCCAAATCAAATCAAATAAATTTATTTTGCAACAACAACAACATAACAGTATTCATACACAAAACAACCGTTTAAAAAGTTAAGTTGTGTTGCATGGTGGTCACATGGCATGTAATTTGCCGTCTTCCTGTGACCCCATAAACATATATTTCGAATTATATTTACATATACGTATACGATGATTATCACGAGTGTATGATATCTTCTGTGTGATAACGGACTGAGGATGCGATGGAGAAGGAAACGAATTAGTGTGGGAAATTACTGTACAAACAATGATAAGTAATTTGTGCGGATGCAAACATAGATATAAAAAGTAACCAAATATGTAATTGCACTCCGCACATATGGGATTTAGGCAACGCACGTGGCTAAAATAGTTGTCTAGATATTGATTGGATAATAACAATTTTAATTTTTTTCTGGATTTGACGTTTTGTATTTTATAATCGAGATTATTCCATAGTTTTATAAAATGATGTTTAGGTAATTTAGATGACAAATGTGTTCTGGGCTTCTCTGTATATAAGATGTTTCGTTGTTTAGTAATTATGGTGTTAGTGGCTAGATTCTTTTTTGGTATATAATGTTTGATGTATTTAGGCAGTGTATTATGGTGATAGTCATACATAAATAGTGAGACATGCAACCTGTGAATATCAGTGATTTTAAGTATATTTGAAGATAGGACTTCTCTATGTTCGCTTTTTTGTAAAATTTATGTCTTTCTTATGGTATTTCCATTGCCCCATGCTTGTACACCGTATGTTAAGTGATTTTCAGTTCAGGCATAATAGAGAGTTTTTAAAGCATTGTGTGGCAAAAAAATTTTCATTCTATTAATTGCAAAAATTGCTCTAGATATTTTAGAACTGATTATGTTGATATGTTTTTTCCATGTTAAATGTTTTTCAATATGTATTCCTAAGAACTTCACCGATTCTTCTTTGTCATCCTTTCCAACGTGATTAATAATTTCACTGTTTATTTTAATACAGTTATTTACCTGGTATTTGCTATTCGGTGGACTAAATATGCAAAAGTTTCTCTTTTTTACATTTAATGAAAATTTATTGGCACAAAGCCAATCGAACAAATGTATTAATTCTTGGTTTATGCTGTCAATTAAAGTATCAATATGAGGACCTGATTGGTATACAGTTGTATCATCTGCAAAAGATAATAGATTAAGAGACGTAGAGTTAGTTATGCCATTGATATAAATTAAAAACAAGATTGGTCCAAGTATGGATCCTTAGGGCACTCCACTTATTATGTTTTTGGAGATGATTGACATTTGTGTATCTCAGTATAGTTTTTTCGATTTGATAAATAACTTGCAAACCATTTGTTGCTTATTCCCCGAATTCCATAAAAGTTTAATTTGTACAGTAAAATATCATGGTTTATTGTATCGAATGCCTTTGAAAGGTCCATAAACACAGCCAATGTAAGGTCTTTTGTTATTTTATCATTTGCATATGCAATATCTTTGAGCAGATGCAGTATTGGTTGAATAATAGAATGTTTTGCACGAAACCCATATTGGTGTTTACACAAAATGTTATATTTTTCTAAGAACATTATTAATGTATTGCATACAATTGTTTCCATTATTCTAGAAATCGCGGGTAGAATACTTATAGGTATATAATTGTTGAACAGTTTGTTGTTACCTAATTTGAAGACGGGAATGACTTTTGCAGTTTTTAAGTTTTCAGGAACAATTCCCGTGACAAAGGATTGGTTTAGTATATGCTCAAGCGGAGTGGCAACTTCATGTGTGGTCGCTTGCTGTAGTTTAGTGGATAGACCGTCGAAACCTTCAGTGCATTTAGTTTTAATTTTCGTACAAATATTTATATTTCTGTTGTCTGCGTTGGTTGCATGGACAAAATTACGGGATAGTTTCCTCTTAGGTGTGTTTCAAATTGCTTAACAGGAAGAGCTATTGAGTTGCTTATCGATTTACCTATTCCAACGAAACAATTATTAAATTCTTCTGTAATTTGTATTAAATTTGTATTCTCTTGTCCGTTTATGATGAAGGTTTCAGGTAGTTTGTGGAATTCTTTTTGTTTATGTATTGCTTGTCGTAGTACAGCCCATGTTTCTTTGATATTGTGCTTACGTTCTTGTAGCATTTCTGTATAATAAGCACTTTTTGCTGCTCGTTTAATCTTATTAAAGACTCTACAATATTCTCTGTATTTATTGATGATTTCTGGATTAGGTCTGTTTAATTTCTTTCGAAGTATCTTTGATTTATTTAGAGATGAAGTCAATATGCCTGATGTATTTTTTTCTTAACTTTCACAGATTTAATTGGACAAGATATTTCGAAAAGTGATTTGTATATTATCATAAAATTATCATAAACTTCATTCGCATCGGCAGTGGATAGTACAGTTGAGTAATTAGCCATATCTAATAGATTTCTAAATGATGCAATGTTTTTGGGGTCAACTGTCGTTCTTGCCTATATACTGATTTTTGTGGACGAGGTGTACCAAAAATTATATGAAATATTCCAAAATGATCGGCAAAATCAGTGATAATAATCCCCTATTGATAACTAGGATGAGTACAATTTGAATATAAGTGGTCTATAAGTGTTGCCGAATATGATGTTATTCGTGTGTGTTTGCTTATATGCGGAATAAATCCTTGGGATATTACATTATCTATGAAGTCATTGGTTTTTTGATGGGTGATAAAGTTTAGCAAATTAATGTTATAGCCGCCCATTAAATAAGCAGTTTTATTTTCATTTGATATTTTATCCTGTATTTCTATTATTTTACTTATAAACATATCGATATCTGCACGAGGAGCAGAGTTAGGACGATAAATTACACCTACTATAAAATGTTTGTTATGATTACCTTGAACTTCAAAAAATATAGACTCAAAAACATGGGGAATAAATATAGAGAGATCTTCACGTTTAGAGTAGATGAAGCTTTCGTTGATATATATATTCCAACTCCACCATGCCCATCATCATTTTGTAATCTTGTATTAAAAAATAAACTGTGGTAGCCACTTATTTTGCATTGCTGGGAATCACGAATTCTAAATATTTCTGTTAAGCCAATTAAATCAAGTTTGAGGCCATTTGAAGATTAGCTAAAAAGTACTTCTTGCACAGAATCCCAGTGTGCCTCTAAACTGCGACAATTATCATACATAACATCGACAGAGATATATTGTCACAGTAGAAAGCTTTTGAGAATTCAGTTGGGGTAAAATATTTACTATCATTGGTATTTAAAGAAAAGGGGGAATCATGATACATTTCATCTCCGTAATGATTAATTGCATTATATAATTTTCTAAGGTCAACGTTTACATTTGTTTGAATCCGGTCAATACTAATATTATCATCCATTTACAAATCTAGTTAAGTATATCATATTAAACCAATCTCCCCAGTCCGTCGTCTTTACGCTACTACCAGAAGCCACATAAACGATCAAATGAAAAAACCTGTAATGCAAACAAATAATCAGCTTAGTACATTCTGTGTAGCGTGTCATCGTAACGTTCACCGTAATTGTATGAGTAATAGTAGAGCAAAAGAAAACATATATTATATGTAATAAAACAAGGAACATTAGGGGAAAAAATAATAAGGATAGCTAACTGGCTGGCCTTCCACTGGGCATGGCATAATTATGAACATAATAGTACAAAAATACAACAACCGAGATATAACAACAAATAATGAACAGACATATATATATGAAGAAAACTGCATCGTTTAGAAAACCATTTTCACAGGACTAATATCTACAAATGGCTGTTTCCATTCTGTATTGGAAGATGCAATTAGTAAATGTAAAAACAATTTTGGGAACAACATTTGGTCAAATATTAGGTCATGAGTTGACAAAGTATGAGTAAGCAACACCTTTAGTTGCTGTGTATTAACATTTCCCAAGGTAGATTTTGGAACTTATCATTTTATAGTGCACGTACATCAACACAAAAAATTCTTTACAATTGAGAATGTCGTTTTTTTCTTCTACAGAATATACGCTATGTCATCTGCAATTAAACTGCATCATCCAGCAAGATTGAAGCGCACTATTTGAAAGGATATACGATTAATTTAAACAATCCTATGTACGTTGTGCACGCAACACTTAAAGAATGTTGTTACGTTTAAGAAAAACAACAATTATGTATACATTACCCACACTTCAAGTCAACCGTATCATTCATTCCATCAATATGTCCGAGATAACAACGCAAAGAACTGATTATGCTAGAAACAACGAATACCTCGAAAATGTGCTAATAAGACACCTCATTTAGGGGTATAGAAAAAATGCATTCTCCTGTATAATGTGAACAATATTACGTTGGAGAAAGCATACTTTGTATTATTAGAGTACATAAATCTGAATGAGGTACATGTCATCAATGTATGTTCTGAGAAACCTTTCATCAGAAATGAAAATTAAAATCTACTAGTAACAATAACTTTTTTGGATATGCAGATATAATAATTGTTATTCAACGCAACAACAAAGAAAAAATAACATCATCGAGCGTTGTTTAGAGATATAAAGTACATTACAGTTTTTGTTATGTTCAAGAAAGAAATCAAAAATATAAATATACATAAAACGTCAAGTCAGTTGCAACTTTCGTTCTGTCAGTCTTTTCCAAAGTCTAAGCCAAAAACGCAAAGCAGTTTATCAAGTTTGTCATACTGTCATATAGAAACAAATTAATTAATAGGACTAAAATAATAAGTTTAGATAATACAAGTCTATAATGTATTGCATTCTACATTATAAAGACAACATTGATTATGTATGGCGCAATGAGAAGTTCCAAAAAAAAATTACAGAACAGTTACACCAAAGAAGATCTGGAAGGTTATCTTTCTTTATCTGAACAAATAGAAAAGGAATAAGAACTGCCAGTTCTTGCAGTTTCATGTCCTTCTCCGTGAGAATCTCCTTTACGGTGCCAGTGTTTGTTTTGATAAGAACGCGACCCGCGTAGGTCCAACAGTCAGCGACCTGTTTCTGTCGCTTCAATTGTCTCGTACGAAACGCCAGCATGGCCCGCTTGGCCGTGAGATCTTCGTTCACGTGGATCTGGACGTCTTTGTGTTGTCGGTTGTAATCCTTTAGGTGAGTGCGTGCACGGAACACTTCGTCACGGACCGCTTCGCTGCGAAACCGAACAATGACGCCGCGCTTGCGCGGACGACCCTGTTTATCCTGCTTTGGTCCGATTCTGTGGCTCCGTTCCAGGTGGTCGGCTCCGATGTGGGTCAAACCCAGTTTCTGCTGCATCGTTGCGATCACCGCCGCATTGGTGTTCTCGCCTTCTTCCTCCAGAATACCATGAAATACCCTCTTGTCAGCCTCCGCCTCCAGTGCACCCACCTTCTGTTGTAGATCGCAGATCTTTTCATCTTTGGCGGTCAAACAAATCTTTAGCAACTGCATTTCTTGATTCAGTAGCGCAACTTGAAGATGCATTGCTGCACATACGGTCTTGATAAGAATCGGAGCAATCAGCTCCATAATCTCAAACACCATGTTCTTCTGTTCCTTTGTTCGCTTGCTTCCGCTCCCGCTCTTCGTTTAGTCAGCAGCCGCATTGCGTGACAGTAGTTTGGGCGGAATCCTATCCACTCCAAGATATTTATTATCCGTTGTAGCCCTTATTTCCTTAGCTACCATTTCCGGGGTTACAATTAACTGTCCTAAATAGTTAGATTCCGCCCCCTTGAACTTAGCCTGTGGTATTGGCAGTGGACTAGTATCTTCCATGGTAAACACCGAACTAAAATACTCATTCAGGTATTCTGCCATTATGAATCCCTTAGATATATTGTATTTCCAGCACTATCTTTTAGAGGACCGACCTTATCCTGAACTTTCTGCTTGCTCCGAACATATGCATAAACAATCTTGCTTTCATGTTTTATATTACAAGTTAGTTTGTGTAGCTTCTCTTTAAATTTATAATTTCAGTTGTAGCTTGGTTGTTTTTTTAAATAAATGTTGTATTCTTCATCATTTCTAGTACGTCTGTGTGACTTCCACACCATTTGTTTTTATAAGTATTTCTTTCTGGACCGTTTCCCTTGTTTTTTCAAGGGAACAAATTTATCGACGATGCACTCAATTTCACTCGTTAAGATATTCCAGCATTGTGTTGCTGTCTTATTTTTCAGTGTGTTATTCCAGTCCATCTTTGCAAAATATTTCCTTTTCAGAAATGTCTCCCGTATCGCTTTTTACTATTTCTTTCTTATTTTATTTTGATGGTAAAATGAATCTGATTGTGATCACTACTCCTCAGTGGCTCACATATCTCGACATTGTCGATTAATTCATTCTGTGAGTACAAAACTATGTCTAACACATTCTCACCCCTGGTTGGTTCTAGCACATGTTGAGAAAGGAAACTATCTTATTAAATACTAAAACTAAAAACTTGTGATCCTCACTCGTCGCACTCTGTAGACATTTCCATTGTATATTACCATGGTTACCCCCCCCCCCCCATAATAATTTAGTCCCGTTCGCTCACTTCCCTTATAGCGTTTTGTACTTTTTCATTCTCTTCTATGCATATGTTTGGACTTCAATAAACTAATTCAACCAATAACGTTGAGTTTCCTGTGCCTATGTTACACCAAACATCTTCTTCGCAATCTGCTTCTCTTTCTAATTTTATTTCATAAGCCTGGATATATTCTTTAATATATAAACTAACTCCACCCTTCTTCTTATTCTATCTTTCCTAAACATTACATAGCCTGTCAGTCCCAATTCGGCATTTGATTTATGATTCGGTTATACCTATTATGCGAGGGTAAATATCTTCTACCATAATGCTTAGTTCACTTCTTTTGTTTACTATGCTCCTTGCATTTAAACAAACGCATTTATATCCAGCTACAGAACAGTTTTCCAGGCTCTTCCTTGCTGATTTATTCGTGCTGTCTTTATCTATGCCACCAGTTCCAGGCTTCTCTGTGAATCTCCCCTGCGCATCTAGTTTAATTAAATTCAACCTGTCCCACTGTCAACAGATTGCAGCAGGTTCTCTCAGAAAACTGCTGCTCCCTTTCCATTTAGATGGAGACCATCCCCCATGTACACATATGTCCCCTCCCAACAAAATATCCCCATAAATTTATGTCCCACCCCCTCTTCTTCACACATCTGCTAAACTAGTATGTTGATCGCCACCCTCTTGCAGTTTCTTTATGTTGGTCCTTCCTCCCATTACTGACAAAATTCATGAGATAATAATCTGTTCAACTCTTGTCTTCTTTAACTTCCTCACTAACTGTCTGTACTTCTGTACTATCCCAGTTGTTCCCTCCCTGTCTGCATTATTTGTCCCTACATGTACTAGTATAGACCAACCCTTGCCATGTCCCAAAACCTTCTTTACCCTTTCAGTCACAAGTTCTATCCTATCCCCGGCAAACAAACAACGATGTCCTCCCTTCGCTTAGTGTCTTATCTGTCTTTCTCATAATAGAGTCGCCCATGAACACCCTCTCTTTTGTCAATGCCCCATCAAACACTGTCTCAGAGTAGCTCCTTCTGCGGTTTGCATCTGTCTGGTTGTTGTCTTTTCCCCCTGTCCTCTTCTCTTCTGTCACATTCTCTTCAGTTCCGTTCTTTCCTGTCGCTTTTTCTCTTGTCACCTTTTTTCCTGTCATCGTCCCTTCTCTTCTGTCACATTTACTCTCACTTCCTTTCGTCCCGTCAACTTTCCTCCCATCGCATTTTCTTATCTCATCTCCCATCCCATTTTCCCTCCTACTTCCATTTCTACGGTCACTTTCTCCCCTGTCACCTTCATGCCTGTCACGTTACCTGCCGTCGATTCTCTAAAATATTTCCTTCCCATCACCTTCCCTCCTCTCGGTCTCCTTCCCTCAATCTTCTTGCCACTACTCTGCTCCTTCAATCTCACAGTATTCCAAACTTTCTCCCTGTCGTCTCTCTCCATTCCACCTGTCTCCTTGCTAATTCTCATCTCCATCTCCTTCACAATATTTGTCAACCTAACTATCTCCTTTCGCAGACTTTCCACCTTCTAACACCCCACGCGCTGAAGGTGAATCCCTCTTCCTTGGTATCTGCCCGTGACTTACCACAGCCGGACAAGACAAAGTCCACCCAGCTGTGGCAGTCGTCGCACACCAAGTGTCGCATTGCTTTTGACTTGCCGCTTGCAAGGCACCATATCAGAATTGATTTAATAATAATAATCTAATTAGCTATTCAAAATAGTTTAGTCAACTATGTTTACACGATTCACTATGTAGTCTTTAAGAAGACTGTTTACTGTGCACAAATGTTACACTTTACGCTAGATTGCCTTGTTTATTACGGTTATTCAGCGCCCTAGCGAATACGCGGGACACTAGCCATATCAACAAACTCGATTTCCCCCGACTATCGCCCACCGAAGCTTCGGCTATGACCTACGACTAACTTCCTGAAATACACTTTCTCTGCCTACCGTTTACCTACAGCTGTTTCTTACTATATGTCTATGGATAGTTTACGAATAATATTTATGTAATAACAATGCTTATGTCTTCAATCCTTCCACGTATTTTCCAAACTTTCTGCACTGATATCCACAATGAACCGAGCCCAAGATTTCCCGCCTGAAAAGGCATGTATGTATTATATGTATTTATGCACGTGTGTGTTTGTGGTTTCCTGTGCGTATGTACGTGCGTGTGTGCATGCGTGCGTGCGTGCGTGCGTGCGTGCGTGCGAGTGTGTATCTATCCGCCTTGGTCCGCATTTGCATTTTCTTACAGCACCCTCTCTGCGCCAGGTCGACCATGGATTCCGCGGAAGTCACAACAATCCGTGACATGATGGCGGCCAGCAGCAACGACAGCGACGTGTGGGACCTCGCCTCGCTCGACCTGCTCGCCTGCTTCCAGAGCTTCAGCAACCAGGGCAACGACACTGGCCCGCAGTCCATCAAACATCTCAACTGCAACCTCGACCAGCTGCACATTGCCTCCCTGATGCCAACTAAGGGAGAATTCGATGTTCTCAAGAACAAGATATTCGCCTCCGTGGTCATCCTGCTGTATCTGGTTGTCATCCTACTTGGTGTTGTCGGTAATACCTTCGTTGTCATCACAGTTGCTAAGACGCGAAAGATGTGGACGGCAACGAACGTATTCATCGCCAACCTCGCGCTGGCTGACATCTCTGTGTGTGTCGTCGACCTTCCCCTCTCTGCCTACTACCAGCTGACGGACGACTGGATCTTCGGCCAGTTTCTCTGCCGCGTCTTCCCGCTGCTGTTCGCTGTTGTTGTCTACACGAGTTCTCTCAGCCTCACGATGATCGCCATCGACCGCTACATCCTCGTGCTTCATCCGACGGTCCGTCGGATGACGGTCTCTAACGCACTTGTCTTGGTTGTCGTCATAGGTATATTTGCGGCGACGATCGCCGCGCCCATAGCCATGTACTCGCGATACGTCGTTATCGATGACGCACTGCTCAACCTGCACAGACGATACTGCATCGAGATGTGGCCGAACGCTCACGACAGACGCATCTACAGCGTCGCCACGCTCATACTGCAGTTCGTGCTGCCGCTGGTGCTCATAGTCGCGTTATACTGCCGGATTCTTGGCCGGTTGCGAAAGCGCGTCAAGAATACGAACAGTCGCAAGACGAAGACGACAAAGATGCTCATCGCCGTCGTCACGGTGTTCGCTATCGCGTGGACGCCATTCCACGCGTTCGTCATCATCTCGGAGTTCGACGCCGACATCGTAAAGGGGAAGTACTTCAAGTTCGTCGACGCTATCATGCGGTGTTTCGCGATGAGTTCGTCATGCATCAACCCGCTGCTGTACGGCTGGATGAACGACAACTACCGCATCGCATTCCTCAGTATCATCGGCCGCCGACCCGTCGCGCAGGCCCGCATCCGGGCCGAGGAGGATTCTGAGAGTGTCATGATGGTGACGACGGCGACTCGGCGGGCCAACCAGGAGCGCTTGTTGTCTTCAAGCGCGGGCTTGCAAACGGAGGTAAGCGTGCGTGTAGACGGATCATACCCTAGTGTGGGCTGAAGATGGGCCCTGGCGTGAAGACAGACGAAGGGCCCTGGACATGTAGACGGAGAACGGGTCCCTGGCGTGTAAACTGAAGACGGGCCCTGGAGAGTAGACTGAAGAAGGTCCTTGGCGTGAAGACTGGGGAATGGCCCGGGCGTGTTGACAAAAGACGGGCCCTGGCTTGAAGACCGCGGAAGGGGCCGACCAGGGCGTGTAGACTGAAGATGGGTCCATGGTTTGAAAACGGTGAACGGGCCTCGCCTGTGTAGACGGAAGAAGAGCCCTGCTGTGCGGATGGAAGAACAAGAAGAGCCTGGCATATAGACAGAAGGGATGGGCCAGGGGAGTAGACAGAAGAAAGACCCTAGCATATAGGCAGAGGACGGGCTCGGACGTACAGACAGAAGAAGATCCCGGACATGAAGACGGTGAACGGGCCTTGGGCATGTAGACTGAAAAAGGGCCCTGGCGTGTAGAGAGAAGAATGGCCTTGGCCTGTAGAGAGAACAAGGGCCCTGGCATGTAGAGAGAAGAATGGCCCTGGCGTGTAGAGAGAAGTAGGGCCCTGGCGTGTAGAGAGAAGAAGGGCCTTGATGTGTAGAGAGAAGAAGGGCCCTGGCGTGTAGAGAGAAGTAGGGCCCTGGCGTGTAGAAAGAAGAAGGGCCTTGGTGTGTAGAGAGAAGAAGGGCCCTGGCGTGTAGATAGAAGAATGGCCCTGGCGTGTAGAGAGAAGATCAACCCCGGGAGTGTAGAAGGGAAAAGAAACGCGTGTAGCTAGACAGAAGGGCCCGGACTAGCATTACCTCGAGCCAGATACTGAACTACCCCTGGCATACATCCTCCGCCAAGCGCGGCAGTTCACCGCCGTCTCACTTGCTGATTTCGACGGTCGTGCTAGTGGGAACCAGCCGCGCGCACCCAACATCAAAGAAATATCCCAGGAAATCGCCGTAACTACACGTCCGACTATCCTCACGAGCAAGCGGTCCTACTACTGCCAGCAACAAAAACGTATGTGATATGATTGGATAATGCGGCAACTGATAAATGCACTCGAATTGGTGCTGATATAGTCGTCAATCCGTGGTAGGAGAGGATCACGCAGGCCCCGTTAGATAGAGCTGGACAACGCTATAGGGATCAGAGCACAGTAACGCTAACGAATGTCGGACCAAGAACTTATGAATGTTGCAGAAACACGGTTTGACGTAAACTGAGTATTGGGTTTGACGTGTAAATATACATTTATGACAGTGACAAGGTTCATAAGACTGGCTGTGTCAAATGAGTAATATGTTTACGTAATTCATTGTATGTTTACTTTGGTTCTGTGACGTTTCGAATGCTATCAGCAATCGTCATCAGACGTTAGATGGCGACACGGTAGTCATTCTTCTCAGACGTGTCATGCGTAGGTTAGGAACCCGCATCAAACAACACAAAGAAGACGCTGAGAATGCATCGGCAAGCATACGTATAGCAACAGTGTAATATCTGAAAAAGAGATGCAAAAATTAGGTATCACTGATCACATTATGCAACTGAATCAGGCAGTAGACTGGGAGGTGGCCACATTTGTAGGCAGCAGTCGGAATGGGGAACACGAGACATCAAACAAGCGATTGGGGTAGGAAAAACCAAGGACAGTATGAATCGAGATGAGGACCGGTACCGAGTCTTACAAGTCTATGATGATCTATTAAAGAGCGACTCATGCCGCGGCCGGGGAGGCACACATCTGCGCATTATGCCTATCGTATCGCCATCTAGCGGCATCTGTCTGATGGAGGTTGCTGATAGCAGTCAAAAGGTAACATAAACATTTTAAGTGATTGTGATATAAGTAAACAATACTACTCAGTGTAATTTATGAATCGTGAAGAAAGGGGTCAGACGTGAACGTAGATCAGTTGACCAAGCCTGTTAGCAAGTTTAGTGGGAGAATATATTGACTGTGTAACGACGCAGTTTTTGAGGAGTTTAATATGCTACTTGAATTGTTGACAGTTTTCTTCCCAAAAATACCCATGGACATGGACTACTGGCTATTTTGTGTAAATATTGATGGGAGTATTGCATTCATGTCATTAAAAAGAGCTGAATGTCTGCGGTTTTGACTTAAAATTATTTAGCATATCAATGACGTTACGGCAGTGACTAGGAAGGTATTTCATGAAACTTTTGATCGGGTAAAATGTTCTTATAATCCAACAAAATGTTAATATGGCTACCAAAAGGGAAAATCGACTGTGCTCTGTTCCCTGCAGGTCCGATCTATAACTCGAACGCCCAGACGGCTCCTTGTGACATGAACGTCGAAATAGACGTGGATAGGGGGGTCTAATACTGTGACCTAACATACGTGTGACACCCGTGCATATTTCATGTTGTGTGGAGTGGTAGTTCGAAAGTAAATGAGGACTACAAAGACAACCATTTTGTCTCCGCTGGTGATGCTCAAAGGTGTAACGACGATATGGGTTATTTATTAAATTTATTGAAACCCGTGAACCCTCATTAATCAACCGGAAAGGATCGTACGCAGTTCATGCTATAACCGTACCAGTACCTGTAACAAAGCTCATGCGTTCTCATACGGATCTCTCATCCACCAATCTTGCCACTGACTGGATGATCCCAATGAGTAGGAGTTAGTTATTGGCTGAATGCTACGGCTACGCCGAGGGTCACGTTGACGGCACCGTGCGGGTACGTTAATGAAGTGACAATAATCAGCATCAATATCTCGTGAGACGTTGCTCGCCCAAGTCGCCAGGCGGCGACACACCGCGCCCTCTAGCGAATGTGACATTATTGTGTTATCGCAGTGCATACTGCAACTGTATAAGAACGCTAGCTGATAAGCTGTCTCCGTTTGAGACGAATATCCACCAGACACGACTACCGGAAGTGATGAATCGACGGTGTCACATCTATTATTGTGTCACAAGTAAACTTGTGAACACAATAACGATAGACCCTACCTACGTGTACGGTGCAGTGATGCTATGGATGATACACGACTTTCCGTTATGTTATGTCGTGGTTCGATGACTGTCGAGGTGTGTTTGCCGAACATTTGCACGAACAGAACGTGCGGAAACACTGTGATTAAGTAATCATGAATGTTAAAATACAAATATAAGCCATGAAATATAACTGCTGAGAACGTAACATTATTGCGTCACTTCTTGAAACACTGGTGGCTTTTAATTGTTGTGGAAGAAAACGAACATCTGATTAAAGATAGGCTGTCCGTTCGTTTTTGTCATAAAGACGTGTTATATAATATCAACTATATATTATGACGGGTGGTTATACAATATCAACCATATATTATGACGTGTTACACAATATCAACAATAATTATATTATGACATACTGACCGTCGAAATGTGTTTAATGAACCATGTATTGTTGATGAAATGTGTTTCGGGAGGAATCAGTTTGTTTACACGACAGCGTGCCGCTTTCAAGGGCGTCGCCTCGGGTCCGACTACTAATAAAATACCCAAATGTGTATCACGTGATGCGTCATCTCGCCACCGTCGGGTGACGGCTTTTCTCCGAATTACAGCTATTCAAGTTTTTGTTAACATCGAACGTATTTGGACAGTATGGGCGTTAGAATACTTCTAGTTTTTACTGGATAGCATGTTTTTTAACCGAACAGACAACCTTCCTTTGAAAGTTACTTACTTTTATTTTGTACTGGGAACGCAATAATTATTTGTTCTGCCCATCATTTAGAGTAAAAGATGTTGAATTTGTTTCTGTCGAACTCCCGTTTCGATGACAAATAAAATGGTTATTGTATGATGGAAATAAAGTTATAAAAAAATCAAAACTTTAAAAGTAACTCATATTTTAAAACACTGTTTTCAGTCATCAATTGTGTATTTAACTCAAGAAGATCATTAAAACATTTTGAGTGTTGTGGAACATTTATATTTTATGAATTTTCAAAATTATTTACAATGTCAATACTTGAACCAACTCACCTCTGAATCTGACATGTTGACTGCGTGGTGACATCAATGGTCTTTGCGTGGTTCACTGCGCGTGCATAAATATTCATTATACTCGGGCTGCACAATTAATCAGCCACGTGGCAGCAAGTTCAAGATTATTCGCGTAAACACAATTGTTTATTTGCTTTTTGCGCAGATAACACCCAAATTATGCATAAACATGCAAGACATAAGTAGCAGAGAAAGTACGTATGAGAAATTATCACGTTTTGATACAGTATATCTCGAATGCATATTAGCTTACAAAGAATCGCTTTAACCCTTTAGGATTGAGCGCGTGGAAGCGTCTGACGCCTACTTCCTCAAGCGCCCGTTAGCGTCTGTTAGCGTCGACAACGCGCGGAGGTGGTGTCATCTTCTGGGTACTTAGGTAACTTGAGTTACTGGATTCTTTAGTGTACCTGATGTGCGATAGGGGTATTGCTTAAGTGGCCTTATGTTGGAAGTTTTTTCTTCCATTCTATGCAAGCACACAGACACAGCGTTTCGCGTTTCGCATGTTTAGTTTAAAGTTAATTCGTATATTTAGCACCGCCTTGTACAAAAGAGTTAAACGCAAAAAACTAGGTGGGCCCATTTTTTTTTTATATTGTGCATACGCTGTGGTGATTTATTTTTGGGTGTAATGGTGGCTGGACTACGTGGTCAGATTTGCTTGGCTCCGTGATTTCTGTCAAGCATGTAGAAGGGGTATGTTGATGAGTCCCGTGCTGACGAAAGTATGGACTGCTGTGATCTTGACAAATGGTATGTTCTGACTGAATCGTGAATTTTGTGCGTCAATGAAGTACCCAAAGCGTCAAATTGTGAAACGAACACATTGTTGCCCAAGAAAAGGCAACGTTGCGTGACCAAGTAACGTCAACGGTGCGTGAAACCTGTGGCTAGACCATCCATTATGCAACAGATGACAACAGCGATGCCGACCGAACGGAAGTCTACTAATGATGATGAATTATGCAATATGTTAAGCTAGCAATTAGTGATGATGAAGTAATCGTGACCTTGACTAGGCGAATTGCTGACATTGTGATAAACAACCGACTTAATCAACTGGAAAAGGCGTTGAAAGAATGTCTCGACAATCTAGAACAATACAGCCGTAGATCGTCAGTGCGAATTACTGGGATAACTGAAAATAAAGACAGCGAGCAATTTGACAAGATTATTTGTTGTTCAACGACATGGACCTATCACTCACAATGAGCGATGTCAATAGGGCTCATAGGATTGGCCCCAGAGCATCTGCCACAACCAGAAAACATTCTCGCCAAGTAATTATCCAGTTTAAGAACTATCAATCGAAAGCTGACTTCATGAAAGTCAGAAAACTACTTCGCGCCAAACAACTGAATGTGTTCATTTCGGAAGATTTGACGCAAAAGAGAACGAGACTTATCTACTTATGCCGAGAGAAAAAGAGAAAACACAAGCTTATGGACTGCTGGTCCTACGATGGTAGAATTGTCATCAAGGACTTACATGGAAAAATCATAACCATCAATAGAGAGAATGACCTGAAATAACCGTAAAGACGTTAGTGAGTGACACAGGAAATGTTTGGACATATGATACTCTTGTTTGACTACTACTGTGCATTTTTTTAGGAACTACACCAGTGTCAGCTATTACCATCCTCATTGACACCTTCGTGATATATTCATGGTTCGTGTATTATTCGATTGTTTATATATTCATTATTGATTTATTTTATCGATTTATATGTATTCTAACTAGCTCACGTCAATTGAACAACTGTCCCGCAACACTGTATGTTATAAAAGTACTTGGCAATGTTATATGTAATTATATAAGCATTATTGTGTACTGTATTTTGTGTATGTATATAAAACATATAAATATCATGAGCCAGTTACCTAATACTACCTTGCCATATGCAGGTAATGTACTTTATTATGATAATTGTAACGTTGCAATGCGGAATATAGATCAAGATTGTAATTTATTTAATTTTGTAAATTCTAAATATTATCTTGAGGATGACATCAATGATGTTATAAAACGACATAATCTTAGTGAGGAAGAATTCTCAATCATGCATTTAAATATTAGAAGGTTATCAAAGATCATTTGTAAACTGAGTGATTTCTTATCGTTGATTAACAACAAATTCACAGGTATTGGTCTAAGGGAAACATGGTTAAATAACGACAATGTTGACTTTTGTGAATTACCTGAGTATAAAAGTATTAATTTAGCGAGACCGTCCAAGAAGGGAGGTGGTGTATCCTTGTATGTTCGTAGTTCCCTGGAGTTTACTGAGTTATCAGAAATGAATATCCTAACCGAATGTCTGGAATGTGAGTTTATTGATATCAAGACTCAGTCTACGACACATAATAATAACAATAAGAAAACAATTGTTGGTATTGTCTGTCGACCACCTGATACAAACATTACCACTTCTACTGAACATGTTATGAATATTATAGAAACTCCTAAGGTTGAAAATAAACAGTGTTACGTAATGGGTGACTTTAAGTTTAATTTACTTAATTATAGAAACTAAAGATTACATAGATGCACTGTTTCAACATTCATTTGTACCCCTTATCAATAAGCTCACTAGAATAACAGCAACTACTGCGGCGGTCATAGATAATACATACAGCAGTAATATAATTGGCGCAAAATATCACTTCCATGGAATAATATATTCAGATATTTCTGACCACTTACCAATATTCTTACTTATTAAACAAACTAATGACACAAAGGTAGATACAGTAATAGAGACTAGAATATATAATGAACAAACTACTACTACATTTAAAGAGAGTATTGATCAGATAAGTTTGAATGAAATTTTTGCCTCCAGAGATCCTCAAGAAACTTATTCTAAGTTCCTTAATGAAATGTTATTTGTATACAATAAATCATTTCCACTTATTAATATAAAAAAACTAACAGGGCAAGAAAACACAACGCATTGATCACTATGGGACTTAGACATTCCATTACAACCAAACACAAATTGTATAAGTATTACTTAAACAAAACGACTGTTTACAATGAAACTAATTACAAAAGATATAGAAATAAATTAAATTGCCTTATTAACATAGCAGAAAGTGCATACTACCAACGTGAGCTTCATAAGTACAAGGTCAACTTACAAAAAACCTGGAGAATTATAACGACTATAATAGGAAGGAAAGAACTAATTAGATATATATAATGACCAGTTACTAACTGATGGTAAATTAACCAAAAAAAAGCACATAGCTGATAAATTTAATGAATATTTTACGAATGTAGGCCCATAAGATACCAGTTGTATCAGGGTGTCCTGATCATTGTCTCAAAGGAGTCTGTAGAAATTCAATGTTTCTGTCGCCAACCACTCCAGATGGGATAAAAGGAATTATCCCAAATCTTACACTTTAGATCTGGATGGGATGGAATAAAACCTATCATTATTAAGGTCCTCTCCAACCTATTTCAACCGTTTGGTTACATTGTAAACTTATCATTTGATCAAGGACTGTGGAATATTCTTCTGGATAGAAGTAACCACAGGACTGTGAAGAAGAAGAAGAAGAAGAAGAAGAAGAAGGTTATGTTCCTGATCAATAAAAAATAGCTGAAATAGTCCCGGTATTTAAAAATGGTGATTAATTAACAACTACAGGTCGATATCTATCTTGCCTGTACTTTCAAAAGTTTTTGAAAGATTAAAATATAAGAGATTAGTAAATGATATAACGAAACAAAACATCCTGTCTAATTTTCAATGTATGAGAGGATATTCCGCTGATATGGATATCTCAATGCTTATGGATAACATTAGTAAGGGAATTGGTAACAAAGAACATGTAATTGGGGTATTTCTGGATTTCGGCAAAAGTTGTTGATACTGTTAATCATAATATCTTATTGAGAAAATTAGCATATTATGGAATTAGGGGAAACATACTCGAATGGATACATAACTATTTAACCAACAGGCAATAACAAGTAATATTTAACGGAACAAAATCCACTCTTAACAATATAACATGTGGTGTTCCACAGGGACCTTCTCTCTTTCTTATCTACATAAATGACCTGACTACTTTATCTGGCACAATGCATACTATCATTTTTGCTCGTGACACGAGTATCTTTTTACAAGGCAACACTATACATGAAATGGAAATTGCTATGAACTCTGAAATTAAAAAAACTACCTCTATGGATTAAAATTAATAAACTTTCTTTAAAAATACGGAACACTCATACTATGACCTTTAGTAATACGAATAGCATAAGACGGGGGGATAACAACGTTTGCATAATCGCCATAAAAATTGACACTGTAAACAAGATAAAGTTTCTGGGTCTATTAATAAATAACATATTGAAATGGAGCGCTCACCTTAAATATATATCAAATAAAATATATAAGAATATTGGCGGAGATGAACAAATTAGATAAACGCCTATTGGTAAATCTATATTATATGTTTATCTACCCATATATTACCTATTATTGTATTGTTTGGGGAAGGGCCCTGAGTTTATATATAGCTACAATATATATATATTACAAAAAAATAATTGTGCGCATAATTAGTCATGTAGGATTTTTTGAACACACAGAGCCTTTATTTATATCTTTACAGATAATGAATATCTATCAAATAAATAAATACTTATGCTGTATTCTAATGTTCAATCATAATAAGGGTATGTTACCAGATATATTTGATTATATATTTATTCTGTAAATAATCACATATAAATATACTACAATGCAGAAAATAGCATATGAAATACCATATTGCAAAACGAATTGCAGACAATTATCTTTGGCCTATGTTGGTCCTAAAATTTTGAATACTTTTGTTATAAATATGTTTCTACAATATTGTGCAATTTTACATATCTTCAAAAAGAGTCGAACATCTGCTTCTGCATAATCAGTAATATAGATTATAGCTTCTGTTTCTACTTTGAATCTATTGTTGTTATTATACTGTTCCAGCAAAAAAACAATGTTGCCCTGTTGCAAAGAAAAGACAACTGGGCTAAGATTTCAACACCAAATAAAATTCAACGAATGACCAACGGCTTAGCATTTGCGGCGTCCATTTTAATAAACTTGTCGGACGTGGTTGTTAGGATCGAAGTGACGTAAATGATCCAACAATTAGAATTTGCAATATCTATTTATCTGTGATCTTGCGCTTCTTTACATATCTTCAAAAAATTGTCAAACGTCTGCTTCTGCATAATCCGTAAATATAGATTATAGTTTCTACTTTGAATCTAATGTTATGTTATGATGCACCTTGTTATATTTGTATTACACATTTATTCAAAGACAATTTATCACCAGCATATGTGCATTGACTATGTCATTTCGTCGGTACACTTATAATGTACTGTTAATTAATTACGTAGAATATCATGATGGTAATTGTTCTCTTTCACGAATTATGATTTGCTTATAAATTGAGCACATGAATAAGGAATATAAGCAAATTTGTTGCTTCATTCCAGTTGTTGTATAATGTTTGTATATTTGTATAATATTTGTACTGTGCTATACTGTATTGAACATTATTAGGTAACAATAAGGGTTATTATTATTATTATTCGGAGTGCGTTTCATAAAATGCGGAAAGTAAATAGTTATCTCTAAAGGCGGAGAGTGAATAGTTATCTCTAAAGAGATAACTATTCACTTTCCGCTCGTTCCTTATGCTCCACCGACATTAACTGACCCTTGCGACGTACCATTGCTAAATTAATGTATTATGAGATCGAATAATATATGCGAATTGGACCCCCAATGGGTTTATATAAGATAACCAGTGAGAATCGTAGAACATCGGGAGGTCAAAATACGTGTGCAAGCAGACAAGCGAGCTTACATGGAAGACCTGGCAAAACGGGCGGAAGAAGCGGCTGAGAAAAATGAACACGGAACCGTGTACAAAATAATAATAATAAGATAACTTCTACTGCGCCTAAATCTTTGGAAACCAAGCTCAGATCATTAGCGGCAAATGTCGTACCACTTCCAATACCCAAATTAAAGACACATAAGGAAATCTCCTCACGACAGAGAAGGAGCAAGAGACTCGATGGACAGAAGTGAAGTACTAAACAGGCCACCACCAGAAGAGGAAGCTATTATAGAAGAAACAGAAGCAGATCTGGAGATAAACACAGAAGCTCCCTAGAGAGCAGAAATCATTGCAGCCATCAGGACTTTGAAGAATGGAAAGACACCTGGGCATGATAACCTCAATGCTGAAATGTTCAAAGCAGACCCCGAGCTTGCAGCTAACATCCTGGAACCCTTGTTCACAGTCATCTGGGAACGGGAACAGGTATCAACAGAATGGACCAAGGGAGTGATCGTTAAGATACCTAAGAAGGGGGCCCTTAGCGACTGTAACAACTGGCGAGAGATCACCCTTCTGTCAGTACCAAGCAAGATCCTTTGCAAGATCATCATGCAGCGGATCACAGAGGTTGTAGATGCAACACTACGGAAGGAACAGGCTGGGTTTCGCAGAGGAAGGGGATGCTCTGACCACATTTTTCGGTGAGGAACATAATCGACCAGTGTTAAGAACGGCAAAGAGATTTTTTCTTTGAGAAAGCCTTTGACAGCATTCACAGAGACTGCCTCTGGCGCATTCTCAGATCATACGGAATACCTCAACGCATCGTCAACATCATCTGAGCTTTCTACACCAACTTCACCTGCAATGTTGGAACCAGCGATCTTTACTTTGAGGTTAAGACAGGTGTAAGATAGGGCTGTGTTATGTCAGCTGACCTTTTCAATTATGTTATCGATTGGGTCATGCGACGAGTGACAGAATATGTACCAAGAGGGCTTCGCAGGACTCCATTTTCTGCACTAGAGGATCTGCCGATGACCTTGTTCTCCTGTCCCACACTCACAAATACATCCAGGAGAAGACAACCCGCCTTAGCAGATTTGGCCGTCAGGTTGGTTTGCGAATCAGCCAGAAGAAGAATAAAGTCAAGTTTACCTCCCACATGACCTGCCTCAGAAAAATCTTTAGAATCTTCTGGCCAAGAACCATATCCAATCAGGAGTTGCTTGCCCAATGCCATCATTCAAACAAGACGCTGGAGGTGGATTGGACATGTCCTTCGCATGGATGCAGACGCCATCACAAAAACAGCTGTCTGATGGACACCAGTAGGGAAGCGAAAACGTGGACGCCCAAAAAACTACACGGAGGAGAACAGTGGAGGCGGAGCTGAGGGAAATGAACCACAGTTGGGGCACCATACAGCGAATGGCAGAAGAAAGACAGATGTGGACGAACTTCGTCGTTGCCCTAAACACCAGAGGGCGTAACGGGTAGTAAGTAAGTAAATGAGAATCGTTGTAGACTCCCTTCATGTCGTCGGACAGAAGCGAGTTCCATGAACAACAGCTAAACGACGTGGAGGCCCCCCTCTCTAACGGTCACCCGCAAACACCGGCAATATTTTCATGGTGTTGCTGTTTAATTAATTTAATGTCAACTTAACCCTTTGCAATGGTCACTTGGTGGTCGGAAGCCGCTGTTTAGGCAGCGTGATTCCCCGTCGTGTTTTTCACGCATGTGGTCTGACTAGATGGGACCATATTCGATTTTGGTTACGTTAAGACGGGGATTCACTGGCTCTTTTCACCCAACCCGACCAGACCAGACCAGACCAGGCCAGACTCACCACGACTGCAGTGTATACACTACACCGACTGTGCTATACTCGACGCCGGCGTAGCGTCGTAATCACGTGAACTTGAACACTTTTTACTATACGTGATTATGACGCCACGTGGGCTTCGTGGCAGTCGTGATGGCGTATACACCGCAGTCTTGGTGAGTCTAGTCTGGTCTAGTTTGGTTTGGTTTGGTCTGATCTGGTCGGGTCGGGTCGGGCGATAAGTGCTAGTGTATCCCGGCCATTAAGTTACGTTACGTTTAAGGCTTTCTGTATGTTCG
>OZ023215.1:49320708-49367636 GCA_963995525.1 Escarpia spicata
CGCTGGTTGCGAATAGTCGGGCTCCGTGTCGGGAGGCTGCTGAACGCCGGGCTGAGGGGGTCTAGGGGGCCAGTAGGCGGGCTGCAAGTAGTTGGACTGGGTGTAGCCGGGCTGTCGATACACGAATGGCACCTGGTAGTTGGATTGCCGATAGGCGCTGTATGCTGAAGAGGCACAAATAATGGATAAGGGTGGTGGAGTTACAAATAATGGATAAGTGTGGTGGAGTTACAAATAATGGATAAGTGTGGTGGAGTTACAAATAATGGATAAGTGTGGTGGAGTTACAAATAATGGATAAGTGTGGTGGAGTTACAAATAATGGATACGTGTGGTGGAATTACAAATAATGGATAACTGTGGTGGAGTTACAATAAATGGCACCGTAAATAAGAGTTTCAGAAACAGACGTTTCAGAAGCAAAACGAAAATTGTATTGCCATTTCTAGCGATTGTTTGACAATGTATGTTTCCTCGGCTATGCGCTGGAGAGCGCGCGTATATAATCCGTGCGTATGAATACTTATTTATTTCAAATGTCGACGTGGGGGTAGAATATTATTATTACATACATACCCTAAAACATGATAATTTATCTTCCCAAAAATTGCAATAGACGGTATCTGAACGTGTAATATTATCGCCAGTGACATGTATACACAGATAATGTCTACACTTAGCCCATACTTTCACATCGAAAACGAGGCTGGCATAACAAAAAAATGGCTTTATTTACTATTACACATTTGTCACAACTAACAAAAGCGTCCCAATCACACGGGTCAACTCTCCCTAGAAATTAACTTATTTTTTATTTAATCTATTTATTTCAAGCCAAAGGTAAATAAAGTGGCCATGGCGTGAATAACAGTTATCGACGTCATTGCATACTTCATTCAGTTCGCGATGTCCGTACCATTACATAACCAAGTATGGACGTGTTCATTACTGGACTATCAATTCAGGATATTCATTTGCATCACAACATAAAAGTGCAAAAAGTTAAGTAGTAAAGCTTAGAGCCTTAGACATGTGTTCAATTAATAACAATATTACGAAGAAATGTGTTTTTAAACGGCTGTTTCCATTAAGCATAATTTACTTAGTAATAAAACAATTTATGGAAATAATTTTTTGTATATGCTGAATATTAGTCCAGTTTTTTAATAAAAAACTGGATACATTTCTGGTTTATACGCAGTGATATGTTTTGGTGGAAACCGTAACATATGCAATTTCAATTATTTATACCACTGAAAAGATTAAACAAACAAATGTCATTTACTGCTGTTTTCCTTATCACTATGACCATTAGCCCTATGATGTGTGCGTGTGTGCGTGTGTGCGTGTGTGCGTGTGTGCGTGTGTGCGTGTGTGCGTGTGTGCGTGTGTGCGTGTGTGCGTGTGTGCGTGTGTGCGTGTGTGCGTGTGTGCGCGTGTGCGCGTGTGCGTGATCGGATAGTTCTGGATATGACGACATAACTGTTCTCCAGGACACCGTATTGTGTAGCGGGCAAGTTTAATGAGTGTGAAAACTTCTCGATTCCTTTAGTAATAAATAGTAACCAAAATACATCTCACACGGACAATCTCAATCTGCCTTGTTTTGGATTCATATGTGTCAAGTGGAGACCCCTGGCGGCTATAGTAACTGCTAATGGTACCGTCCTATTTGAACACATGTATTTACCTGGCGGAGCGAAGGCGCCATAGGATTGACCTAAAAAGTAACCACATGCAAAATAATTAATCTCTTGTCCATAGATAAAATGTATCTTCCTTTACCCAGAATCCGCCAGAGTTTTCGCTGAATTGGTTGTCTTGATTATGGAAAAACGGGAACGTGCCAAACATCACATAATCTTATGGTTAATCCAGCCGACGTCGATAATTTTGTCAACTGAGCGTGTTTTGAATATAAAAGTTTTGTTTATAATATGAACAGTTCTCGAGCACAACTTTCAAATTACCAACACTGTTGACGGTTTATTAAGCACAATCTGGCGGGCAATTTACCTCAATGTTTATTTTCTTCAACAATATAAGTTACACATTAGTATATGAGGAACACACATCGTACCGTTGAATATGTAACATATATTGCATTGCTTCGTCATTCATAATAATAATAATAATCTTCTCTAACGCCTACTTCCCCAGGAAGCTGAACTCAGAGGCGCCACATACAAAATAATAGGCAGAATCATGAACAGGGACGAGCAAGAATCATCATTAGAACAAGGGACCGCCGAAGGTTAGGGTGGGAATGCAATGTCAAATAAATATGTCTTGAGCTTTTACGAAAGGTAGCTATAGAGTCAGATGATTGTAAAGTGATAGATAATTGATTCCAGATTTTCGGGTGCTGCTACAGAGAAAGCACGTTTGTCAATGTTAAGTGAAACAGACGATCTCGATGCGTGTCTGAACTCAAGTTTATGAGGATATAGACGCTACAAAAGTATATTACTATTATTATTATTACGAAGAACAAGAACAAGAAACATTTAGAAACCATAGTCTACAAAATGTTTTATTTAAATCAAGTGCAATATTGTAATTTGAGTTCCACCCATGATGGATTGTATTTTATTTACATCACAGTTCAGGGACTGGTGCTTATAAAATGTTACTGGAAAATAAACATTAGAAATAAATTACACAAGCTTAATTACCTTATTTACACAGTGGATCTTAAATAATGATAACAACAAACATAAATACATCCTGCTAGGCTAGACGTGTAATTATTTTACCACGCGTGTGTTTAGTACAACGTACCGCCATACGTATATTCGCCAAACGAATCTGGAATAAAAACGGTGTTTTGATTATAAGATTGGGACCGTTTCTACAAACCAAACCAAAACAACACAGGCCTAAACAGAAAACAGAAACGTGCATGACCACAGTAGACAGTTTCCTGTTATGCGCAGTAATTTGAAACTCAAACTGGTATCTAGTACATTTTCTGGCTCTCGAAGTATGACTGTATGGGTTATAATGTGATGGCTTTGCCTTGTAGGGTAATCGTGATAAGTAACTTTTTGAAAGAAAAAAATAGCGATTGAAAAAACATAGAATGTCAAACATTGACGAGTGAAGATGTTCTCCAGTTTTATTAGACTTAGAGATTTCATTATAGGTGTGAGTTATATTTACTGCGGGAAATGATTCGGATTGCTCGTTTATGCAATTTAGTGTATTTGTATCAAAACCCCACGATAAAATGCTGTAGTTGAGGTGTAGCAAAATTAATGAATTCTACATAGTCTTTAATGTATATCCAGGTAGAAAGTGTTTTAGTTTATTCATAATTCCCAAGGTTAGTGTTTTTTTTAATATATTTTGTCAATGTGTGAAGTCTAATGTTTCTTGAATAGTAGTGCCTAGAAAGTCCTCGGGACTGATCAAAGCGCTTTACATTTTATTCCGTGGCAGACCTGTTCAAGCGAAAACCATCTCGACTTCTCTGGGAAACATCCAGCCACGCTGCAATTAATGCACGAAGACTATTCGTACAAAAATATCCTCCACTCTCTATAACAAGGTACTCATTCATACAGCTGAGTGAACTGGAGCAACGTATAGTGAACGAATTTGCCCAATGTTCGACACCGCCGCATAGGATTCGAACCCGGATGTTAGTTAGTGGCGGCGTAGTTTTCATCTTGTCATCAATGACAAGATGAAAACTACGCCGCCACTAACTAGAGAGGATTTAGAGCGAAGCCATCGCCTTGGCGCTAAACGAGCCACGGGGTCCCGCCCAATCATTGTGCGCTTTAAGACAGAGCGAAAGCGTGATAACGTTTTCCGCAGGCGCTTTAACCTGAAAGACTACAAGAGAAGAAATAGTAATGCACGGGTCTTCGTTAACGAAGATTTAACAAGTCGTAGGTCAATGTTGGCTTATGAATGCAGAAAACTGAAGAAACAAAAAAAGATCAACGACTGCTGGACTGCCAACGCTAAAATTATGGTCAAAGACCTCAGCAATAAAATCAAAGAAATCACAAGTGTAAATGATTTCCAGTTGTACATATGTAAGTGATCACCAGTTGTACATCTGTAAATGATCTCCAGTTGTACGTTATTATCAATGAAAGCATTGATAACTTGATAATCTAATACATTCAAGATTATTGTGTGATTCTACCTTTTATGTGATTCTATTTTTATGTATTTCTATTTTTATGTATTGCTGTTCTTCTGTCTGTTAAAATTATTATCAACATGCTAGTTCATATTTTGAAAACTAATAATTACATAATCTACTTATGTTGTATGACCAACTTTAGCAAAAACAGTTTGCGGTATTAACAGTTAACAGTTTGCGGTATTGTTGATATATCTGATGATATATGGGCCATTCATGCCCTTTTGTTTTCTTTTTTTGTATGAATGACATTTAAATAACTAATCAAGACATTATATCTCTTCTATTATTATTTTTAGATTGACAACTGTTAATTTATATGCAGCCACTGTTGATAGCATAGCTCACCCCTTTCCCTGGCGTCACGCCTTATTTTCATGACCCAACACCCAATCTGTCATGTTTTTTCTTATCTTTTATATTTATTTTATTCTAAGTCTAGTCTTGACTACTTTGATATCTGCCCTGTCACACACGGAGTATTTCTTAACATTCACATATGCACAGGAAATAAATACACACAAGTTCACTCTTTTGTAAAATACCTAACATACGTACAAAGGCTGGCTATATTATTGTTTTATGTCCCAACCTAAGCAATGACTTCTGATGTGACATTTCTCTCCCACTTGGGAGGTATCCGAAACTGTTCTTTAATAAATCTTCTAGATATAAACGAAAATAGTACTGAACAAAATGAACCTCAGTTGATCCATTGTTCTTCATACTATGACATCGATAAGTTTCATAAGTTAGCACACAAAAATACTGATAATTTTAGTATACTAAGCTTAAATATTCAATCCATTAATGCTAAATTTGACGAACTTGAACTTTTTGTAGAGCTTCTAAATACTAAACAATTTAAATTTAGCATTATATGTTTGCAAGAAACATGGAAGTAAAATCATGATAATTTATCTCAATTCAGTTTACACGGATATGATCAAATTGCTCAGGGGAAACACTGTAGTGTCAAAGGGGGTTTAATAATTTACGTAGATAATAAATTTAAATATAAAGTACTTAAGAATATCAACATGTATGAACATTGGGAGGGGTTAGTAATTCAAGTAACTGGTGGCAGCTTATCAAAAACACTTACTATTGGAAACATATACAGACCGCCTAGGTCATTAAATCAAAATATTATAGATTTCATAGATGAATTTTCAACAACAATGGCTACTCTAGAAAGTTGTAATAATCTAATAATTTCAGGCGATTTAAATATCAATCTACTGAAAATAAACGAGAACAAAATATATAGTGAATTTTTTTATACTATAATTTCATACAGTCTCTATCCACAAATTACCTTTCCAACTCGCTTTACCAGAACTAACGGAACACTGATAGACAACTTTTTCAGTAAATTAAATAAATCAATATTAGATAGCACTGCAGGAATCTTCACTAATACCCTTTCTGATCATCAACCTTACTTCCTAATCATGAATATCAACGTAAAATCCAAACCTCCTCCAAAATTTGTTCGAGTAAATCTACAAAATAAGATAGCTATGCATAATGATAAACTAGAGATAAATTCGGATGCAATGTATAACAAACTAAACAAATCTCCTACGGCTGACCCCAATTTAAATTATAACATAATACACGAAGAAATTATGCATGCTAAGAATAAGCATATGCCTGTTAAAATCATGAAATATAATAAATACAAACATAAGCATTCAACCTGGATCACACACGGTCTTCTAAAATCAATCAAATATCGAGACTCGCTTTATAAGAAATTAAAAATGTATAATCCAAATTTACCTATGTACGAAGTCCTTCTAACTAACCTAAAAACATATAACTCAATATTAAAGAAAAATATTCGTACTGCCAAACAAATGTACTTTGAGTCACGCTTTAACCGATATAAAGATGACATCAGAAATACATGGAAAACCATAAATGAATTTATCTCCAAAAACAATTCAAACAACACTGTTTTGTTTAAAAGTAACGGTATAACTATAACAGATAAAACGGTTATTGCAAACCAATTTAACAACTTTTTTACAAGTATAGGTCAGTCGACAGCACAAGACATTCATTACAATGGAAATAAGGATTACTTAAATGATAATGTCCATTCCGTTTTCAGTCTATTAAATGTTGATGAAGAAATAGTCTAGAAAACCATTCAAAGCCTTCCCAATAAAAACAGTAGTGGCTATGACGGTATTTCCTGTAAACTTTTTAAAATAATTGAACCCTCCATCATCAAACCATTAACCCTGGTAATAAATCAAGTAATAAATACTGGTATATTTCCCGATACACTTAAACTCGCTAAAGTAATTCCTATTTTTAAGAAAGATGACCCATCTGATTTTAAAAATTCTTCTCCCAACAATTTCAAAAGTGATAGAGAAAATAATATCTAGTCAACTAACAGCATACTTTAATGATTCTGATCTATTTGTTAAAAATCAATATGGTTTTAGAAAAAAACACTCTACCGAGTTAGCATCACTTGAACTAATAGATAGAATAATTACACAAATTGATAAAAATTATGTTCCTTTCAGTATTTTTCTTGACCTCTCTAAGGCCTTCGATACAATTGATCACTCGATACTATTAACTAAACTAAGATATTATGGATTACAGGGTCCTACCCTGAATCTATTTAAAAGCTACTTAGGCAATAGAAGACAATACACCGAATTTCAAAATGAAAGTTCTAATATTCTACCTATCATAATTGGTGTACCACAAGGATCTATTCTTGGTCCCCTATTATTCATAATATACATTAATGATTTCCCTAAAGCTAGCGAAATGTTTAACTTTATTATGTATGCCGACGATACCACCTTATTTAGCACCATCAATCATTTTCAGGGTAACTCCCCAAATAGAAATAGAAAATCGGCAGTAAACGATGAACTCCTTAAAATAATTGAATGGTTAAACATTAATAAATTATCATTAAACAGAAACAAATCCAAATATATGATTTTTCACATGAAAAATAAAGCTGTCGATAACTTTATGCTCAATATAAATGGTACAAACATTGAAAGAGTAGATGAATTTAATTTTTTAGGACTTACTTTAGATACAAATTTAAATTGGAATAAACACATTGAAAAAGTATCAAACAAGTGTTCCAAAACAGTCGGCATATTAAACAGACTAAAATATGTCTTTCCCCTAGAAATTAAAATTACCTTATATAATACGTTATTTTTATCACATATCAACTATTGTATTATGGTGTGGGGATACCAAGGTAGTCGAATGTTGAAAATACAAAAGAAAGCTATGAGAATTTTATCTATAAGTAAATATAATTCACACTCTGAGCCACTTTTCAAAAAATTGAATATCTAAAAAATTGATGACATGTTAAAATTACACGAACTTAAGTTTTATTATAAATATGTACATCATGACCTACCTGCTTATCTATTAAATTGGAAAATAATTACAAATGCTTACGTACACAAATACAACACAAGGAAAAAAACAGAGTTACACCCATTCAGAACAAAACATGAATTTGCCAAAAGATGTCTTAGATACAGTTTGCCATATGTCATAAACAATACCTCAAAGTTAGTCACAGAGAAGATTGGAACACATACCTTCAGAAGTTTTGGTAATTATGCAAAAAACAATTTATTAGAAAAATACGTAGATACGTGTACAATATTAAACTGCTATACATGTTATCAAAGTCATTAAAACTGTATTATTGCATGTGATATGTATGGATATGTATTGTATATATATAAATCAGCATATGAATATTGTATTTGTGCATATACACATACATATCAAGTATATTGAAGTGTACTATTGACAACTAGTATTTGTTTATTTTAACATACCTTTAATACTCCAATACATGCATATATGTAATCAAGTAATCTCGGTTTCTTTTCTTTTCCTGCACTTTTACTTTTGCATTTGCACTTCCTTCGGTAAAATTGAATTGAAACAAATTATTACTGTGGCTCCTATGAGAGCGACTGTTATTGTCTTAATAGGAGTCACAGACCCCATCTAATTTGAAATTACACTGCATTTGTATATATATGCCTGTTCATGTTACGTTAATTTCATATTATACACATATTGTAATTGGGGTCTAAATAAAACTGTCTTGTTCTTGTTCTTGTTCTCGGTTGAGGGTCCGAAGCTCCACCCACTGCACTACGGCGTACACATAGTAAAACTATCTTTTGTAGAAGCGAGAGTTTCATTTAGTTTCAAAGTGTCTATGTATGGCGAGTCTCTCAGCATTGCTGTTTTCATCATTGTTATCTAAATTAGCGAGGATGTGTTGTAGGTTATTCGAAGCAGATCCATCAAAATGTATCGCTATACAACATAACTCAGGACAACACTATCAGCCACCAACCATATGATGAGTCATGATGAGTCACACTGTCAGGTCAACCATAAGTATGTGTATGTAAATCTGAGTATGACTTGTTTTATGAGTATTGTGTAAGCGTGTATGTATGTTATTTTCTGATATATATATTTATATATATATACACACACACACACATGTATATATCAGAGAATAACATACATATATATATACACACACACACACACACACACACACACACACACACACACACACACACACACACACACACACACACACGCACGCACGCGCGCTTATTTACACAGTGGACCTTAAATAATGATGTTGTTATTAACCCCGTAAAATAAATAAAACATGTAAATTCAGTCTAGACGTGTAGTTATTTTAGCACAACAATGCACATGTATTACGTATGTGCCGTTGTGTGCGCGTCAATGCGCCCCCCCCCCCCCCCCCCCCCCCCCCCGATAAGTACCTGTTTCTGGAGACCGGAATAGCGCAGCTGGAATAAACGTGGTTTTGTTATTAAGAGAACTGGACCGTTTCTACCAATCAAAACCTAATAACGTTGAATTATGTCATGAAAAACAAACTACACACGTGAACATGGTCCAAGACGACAGTTTTCTTTCAGGCACTGTTCACAACCAAAGTTTATTAAACAAATTATGCTGTAGTTTCTATACAGCTTACTCTCGTGCGCGCACGCACACACCACACACGCACGCACACACACTCACACACACACACACACACACACACACACACACACACACACACACACACACACACACACACACACACACATTAATGCAACCACACTCACTTAAAAACACAAACAGTTTGATACACCACTTATAAAGCGTGTGTCGGGCGCGTAGAGTTGACAGGGTGGTAATAAAGCACTTTATGCTATGGCACGAACACGGACACAATATTTTACTTCGCCAGTAATCTTACAAGTACGGAATATCACAAGCAAGGGAATTAACAAGCTACTTAAATGACGAATTTTCTTGTTATACAACTATGAAATTCGACTCACAATCGACATTTCGACCTTCAGCAGGAACTGTTCTTCCTCTGCTCGTCAGATATTGTAGCGAGCAAGCCGCCCCACACGTGATTCAGTCAGTTGGGGCGGCATAACCAACATAGCCAGAAGAATTGTGCGTTTTGTGATAAAAGCACAACATTTGGCACACATGTAGACTCTTATATTATGAACAGATTTGGATATTGATCCATCTGTACTACTAGTACTACTAGTACTACTAGTACTACTAGTACTACTAGTACTACTAGTACTAATACTACTACTATTACTACTACTACTACTATCATACTACTACAACAACTACTATACTATGCTACTATTATTACTACTACTACTATTATTATTATTATCATTATCATTATGGTGGCAATAGTAGTAGTAATGAATTAGTCGCTGTTGTAGGAGTGGATGGAAGCATTGCCATCTTTGGAGAATCTGTGGATACAAGCTCCAAGACCATGGGCCAATGCCGCACTGCTACACTGATGTGCATCCTGTCACCAATAACATCAAGTCCCAGCTGCTAGCATGACTTCATTCAGCAGACTGGTGAAGACTATTTGTGGATAGACCATGCGAAGCAGGTCCTGAAAAACAAATCTGGGACCGGGGATAACACATCTTGGGCCGCATTTCATGCCAGCCGCCAGCCGCAAGCCGCAAGCCGCAAGCCGCCAGTAGCCTAAATCATCTGCCCTGCCGCCCTGCTTCCGCTGTTCCTGGACAGTGCTCACACAGTGGCCATGATCCAGCACTCAATAGATGTCTTGACGAATGCCGTGGTACAGCTGAATCCTACGCAGATAGCAGTGGTCACATACGATCAGCCAGTTTTTACCTTGGCCAATCAAATTCAATGGAAGTGGTCGGAGAGCAATGGCGAAGGCAATTTGGTGGTGATGTGTGGTGGCCTCCACATAGAAATTGCCACCCTAGATATGCTAGAGGACTGGCTATAAGGCAGTGGCCAAGCACTGGTGCAAGCCGAGATTACAACGCCAGGGACAGCCGACAGCAACCCACACAAGGATAGCTCACCAAGGATAGCTCACCAAATCACTGCGTCAACGCTGTACATCCTGCAACACAGTGTCTATGACAGCTACTATCCCATGTTTCCCTCTTTGGTCCTTAGGTGGTTTCCCTGTGAACATAAAACCAGTAAATGTAACTTGACAACAGCTATGTCTACTTGTTTTTACTATTTTATTTGCAAAATGAGCTCAGGGAATACCAACTGATCAAAATTAATACAAGACGACACAGGTCAGTTGTAGTTATATCTAGCTGCTGGACACGAAACTAAGAGAGTTGCCAACAATATTGAGCTTCTCACACAAAGAAAGCATGCCGAGACAAACAATCAAGATCATCCGACGAAGGCCGATGTGGTTTACAAAAGGAAGCGAGTTGTTGTTACACTGTTTTAAAACGATGTTTTGGGGTGCAGCATTATTAGAAAAAGAAAGTGTACATTATATGCATAACAAACTTTTAAAGTTTAAAGTGTTAATACCCGTACCGGACTGGTATATAGCTTACCTGTGGGGGCAAGAGATTTCCTTCGAGTCTGCAGTCATCTGTTGGTTATTCCAAACACTGACATGAAAGCCTTGAAGCATACTCGCAAAGTGACTAAACGTCCCTCCCTCATACTCGCAAAGTGACTAAACGTCCCTCCCTCATACTCGCAAAGTGACTAAACGTCCCTCCCTCATACTCGCAAAATGACTAAACGTCCCTCCCTCATACTCGCAAAATGACTAAACGTCCCTCCCTCATACTCGCAAAGTGACTAAACATCCCTCCCTCATAGTCGCAAAGTGACTAAACGTCCCTCCCTCATCACTCTTATGTTGTACTGATATGAGTGGTCGTTGAATGATACCTCATCCTCATCTTTTCTTGGTCTCCTCCTCACAACATCAGGGACAGTAATCAGGCTGGAGAGATATGCGTCCTGCTCATCTTTGGTTGAGTAATCTCTGGTGAATTGCGTGATCAGGTCTTCTCTTTCGTTGGCAGTGGTAATTTCAAAGCACTTCAGTCTTGTACATCCACAATCAGTACCAGTCTTGTGCATAGGCAACGTCTTTTTTCGCCTGTTTCTTCTTACTATCACGCCTCTTCCTTGGTCTGTCTGTTGGTTGGGGGTAATCATTGTCACCCTCCATATCATCAGAGGTTTGTGAGAATATCACACAAACTCACGAAATTCTGGTGTTCACAAGCACACAATTTTTCTTACTGATCGGTGGCCATTAGTCAATGCTAATTGGATATGCAGGTCACGTGACTGGACTCTGATCAATTTTGCATAGTTGCCAGTGGACAGTAATCATTCTTTCATTGAGCTATTAATCAAATGCCTATCATAATGTGTGACTGTGATCATTCTGACTTGGGAAACCCCTCTAGGATAAACTTAGCATACTGACCTATCACACAGCACTGGCGTCTCATTTATTTATGAAATGTGATTCTGATCGTTTTTCCATTGAGATATATATATATATATGTATATATATATATGCATATATATATATATATATATATATATATATGCTTATATATATATACATATATATATATATATATATTAATACCACGCAGATAGAGAACGTTGAAAGCTACATCTATCTGGGACAGCTATACAATATCGGAGACAAAAACCAAGACAAAAAGATTCAAAGAAGAATCACCGCCGGCTTGCAGCATTCGCCAAACACCGCGAATCTTCAAGGGTAACTTTGGAACCTGCTTGAAGAGACAAGTCTACAACTCATGCGTATTTCCAGCGATGACATACGGTGCGGAAACATAGGCATTTACCATCCAGACAAAGACCAAGTTAGCAGCCACACAAACAAAGATGGAAAGAAATATGTTAAACATCACATATCAGTAGAGAAAAACAAACATATGGGTAAGAGAAAAGACAAAGGTCATAGACGTGATAGAACAACTCAGAAGACAAAAGTGGACCTGGGCAGGGCACATCAGCAGATTATGGGATAACCGATGGACATCGCGTATCACAACCTGGAGTCCTTACGAAGGGAAACGATCTAGAGGAAGACTAGCGAGACGGAGGAGAGACGAACTAGACGAGTACTGGAAGGGCACCATCTTGCAGAAGATAGCCAAGACATGGCAGAATTGGAAACGACATGCTGAGGCCTTCGCTCAACACGGGACATTACGGCTGCACAATGATGATGATGATGAAATTGGCTGAACGCCATTTTGTAAAATGGCTGCCATTGCCACTATTTCATTTCTACTACAATGACTGCTGTTACTACTACTACTACTATTTCTACTATTACTACTACTACTACCACCGCCACTACTACTACCACTACTACTACTACTACAACTACTATTACTACTACTACTACTACTACTGTCAGTTGTAGTAGTAGTAGTAGTAGTTGTTGTAGTAGTAGAGGTAGTAGTAGTAGTAGTAGTAATAGTCAAAAACTGGCTTGGCACATACTACTACTACTACCAGTACTACTACTACTACTAGTAATAATAATAATAATAGTAATAATAATAATACCAATAGTAGTAGTATTAGTAGTAGTAGTAGTATTAGTATTATTATTAGTATTAGTATTAGTATTAGTATTAGTATTAGTATTATTAGTAGTAGTAGTAGTTGTAGTATGTGCCAAGCCAGTTTTTGTGTGTTTAATTACACAAATTAGTCCAAGTAGACTGATTTGTTTTGGTAACAATAAAATAATTAGTTTTTCCATAACAATTCTTATACTTTTATAAGTCAATTAACTTCCATTGTCAACCCGCTGTACTCCCGAGTCTAGTAGGTATGTAAAGTAACAGTGACCGCTGGCGGACATTTTGGAAAATGGCTACTAAAGCCGCCAGCGGCCAAATCTGCGATGCCTCAATATGCAAATATGTTCATAATATAAGCGTCTATATGTGTGCCAAATGTTGTGCTTTTATCACAAAATGTACAATTGGTTTGCTATGCCGCCCTACTTGTACCCCCACGCTCGTCTTTGTTCATCGTAGGTGTTGTCTTTTTTATCCAGATGGCCTCCTTAATTAATCGCGCACACCTATATGTGCCTCTCTATCAACCACTATGATAACCTTCCAGTCTATGACACAGTTGTTTCCGTCCGCATGCTCAGTTATCGCCGACTTGTGTTCACTGTGTTTTAAGCCTTTCCTTTTTTCTCGAGGGAAACGTCTGCTTGTTGTAGTTTCAACTTCGTTCTTCTAGTTTTGTGCCAAATGTGCTCCCTGCTTCCACATTGTACATGTTATTGCAGATCTTACAAGGGGCTGCTTCCACATTGTACATGTTATTGCAGATCTTACAAGGGGCTGCTTCCACATTGTACATGTTATTGCAGATCTTACAAGGGGCTGCTTCCACATTGTACGTGTTATTGCAGGTCTTATGATATACACATTCGGTCTTTTTACTGTCTTCCACTTTGTCGGTTGGTTGTAGTAATATTTTCCTGAGGTTTATGTGTGGTGTGACAGCTGACGCTATATCATGCTGTTTTAGTATGTGCTGTACCGGGTTCTGTCACTCATTGGACACATGGTGACCATACCTTTGGACATCCTTAGTCTTTCCCCTCTGGTTGTGTTGTTGTTCCCTCATCTTCCTTATGGAGCAACTTGGGTACCCGCACTGCTTTAACGCCTTGTTGATGTGCTCTACCCCTTTGTCTCTGTCCTCTGTCTCAGTTACGATGTTGTTGCATCTGTCTAGCAATGTTTTGATGACACCCAGTTTCTGATGTAGCGGATCGTGTGAACTAAAGTTTGACCGTTCCATCCTCTGTCCGTACCAACAATGTGTCTAGGAACGGCAATGACTCCTCACTCTCTTTTTCCTACGTTAACGTGATGTTGCCTGTTGTGTCAATGGTGTTGCGGTGATCTGTCAGTTTTTGTTGACACCCCTTCTTCACGACTTCCATTATGTCATCCACGTATCGCTTCCATAGTTTGGACTGACATGTTATAGGAGTTGTGGCACTGCGTTGTTATTCCAGCTATTCGATAAATAGACTGGCGCTACTGTGGGGCGGTCTGCTCGCTACATCACGTAGCGAGCAGAGGAAGAATAGGCCGTGATGAAGGCGGTTGAAGGCGGTCAAAACGTCGATGTGAGTCGCATTTCCTAGTTGTGTAATACGATTTTTTTGTATTTATTTATTATTCTAACTTGGTGAACATATTCACGAATATAACGATCTACTGCTGATCGTAAACAAATCAAAATACAGTTCAGGAAACACGTGGCATGCCCGCCAAAATGCGCAATATCACATACTTTGACATCACCATGGCAGTTTGAAGTACTAGTCGTTATTTACCATTTTCTTTGTCTTTTTTGAAGGATGTGATGATGAACGCTAAAGCAGCACAACAACATATGCTTATGCAGGATAACGTCGTCAGTATAACAGCGAGAGCGAACACGAAATGTCTGTAGCAGAATCACAACCAGGTATAGTAACGAAAGTGGGTTATCACAATCATCATCATCACCACCATCATCATCATCACCATCATCATCACCACCATCATCATCATCACCATCATCATCATCACCTTCATCATCATCATCATCATCATCATCATCACAATCATCATCACCATCATCACCATCATCACCATCATCACCATCATCACCATCATCACCATCATCATCATCATCATCATCATCATCATCATCATCATCATCATCATCATCATCATCACCTTCATCATCGTCACTTTCATCACTTTCATCATCATCATCATCATCATCATCACCTTCATCATCATCACCATCATCATCATCACCATCATCACCATCATCATCATCATCATCATCACCATCATCATCACCATCACCATCACCATCACCATCATCATCATCACCATCATCATCATCAATTTCATCATCATCACAATCATCATCATCACCTTCATCAACATCACTTTCATCATCAGCAGCAGCATCATAAGCATCGTCATCACCATCATCATCATCATCACTTTCATGTACTATAATGACAACAACAGCAGCAACAGCATCAACGACAGCAACGACAGCAACGACAGCAACGACAGCAACGACAGCAACGACAGCAACGACAGCAACGACAGCAACGACAGCAACGACAGCAACGACAACAGTTCCACAACAGCTGCGGCGACATCAACGATTTTCTGTGTATCTGTTGAATTGAAGAGGCTACTTCAAAAGAATTCTTTGTAAGCTGATAATACATTCGAGATGTACTCTGTCATAATGTGATATTCCCCGATAGGTACATTCTCTGCCATTTATTTATTACATTTTATGCATATTTATAGTCATATATGCTCAAAATAACCGATAAATAATTGTGTTTACATGAATCATTTTGAGCTTGTTGCCACTTGGATGATTAATTATGCAGTCCAGATACAGGTCTGCACGCATGCTCAGTGAAGCACACTTTTCAATCAATCCATCTAACACGGGCTGCCGCTATATTCGCTCTCCGTTTATTCCATAGATTGGCCCTTTCCCTTTTCCTTCTTTTCGTTGCTGAATCCGTGACATAAACAGCAGCTGAATATTTGTGGCCCCATAAATATCAGCGGAGGTAACCGAAGTCTGACGGACTGTACCGAATATTCATGACCAAGAATATGAATCGTGACTGCTGGGGGCGAACTGGAAACTGCGCATACGCGGATTTATTATATCGATATATTGTCATGGTCATTTATGGTTAATAAAAACATTATTGTAACCAAAAAAGTGCATAGAATTACATTAATTGGTCATATTAACAGGGTTAATGAATAGTTGTGTACATTATAAAGATATTAAAATTATCAAAGAATTGCCTTAAGTTCAATAACAACCAGTTGTTTGCGATATACACACCTTATTACAGCTATGCAACAATGCATCCCATTCACTTCTCCGCAGCAAGCCGTGAATGTCGCATTGGAATGTGGCGGGGGGCAGATAACGTATTTGTAATACGCGGGCCCGACAGTCGAGTTTCGCTTGTAATCTTTGTTGTTTTCGCATATGAGTGGATCTATAAACGAGAACACGAAACGACCTTCTACTCAACTGTAAAACAGTTAATATAAAACAGTTAATATAAGGTGAGTTCTTATATAGCTCAATCTTCAGTACTTAGAGCTGCTCGTAAAACGTAAAACGTAAAGTGCACGTAATACTTTAAACGTAACCTAACAATCAGGAACCACACGCACTTCGGTAAAACGGCTTGTTTTCTCACATTATCTCCGACCTTCGTTATTTCGAGCAAACAACGAGTATCTGCGAGTGCGTTATGGTGAGTATGTAAGGATGATGTGTGTTTTCTAACATTTGTAAAATATTACTATCACGACAGTCATCTACCAAGGCATACCGTCAGGTGACGGACATTTTGCTATTAACAATAATGATAATTATATGTATTATAATGGTAAATATTAATCTTAAAATGTAAGTCGTTAAGTATGCTCTTTAGGCGACAAGAATGTGTTTTGCGGCGAATCGTTGGGTGAGGACACATCGTCACATACATGAACCCAGTTTGTAGTATCCGCGGTCCTTATACGACTGCCAGCCGTATATTTCATCAGCATCCGCCGCAGCCTTCCATCCGTGCTTGAAGTGTGTCCTCGCCATAGCGCCACCTGGCGGCCGGAAAGACCGGTAAGAAGATCCAGAAACCCGGTGTAATATCAATATCATTAGTAAAGTAAAGTAAACCAAAGTAAAGGTAGATTTTTATATAGTGCAGTATTCCGCCCTTAGGGATGCTCAAAGCGCATTACCCTTTACCTCCGGCAGACCTGTTCAATCGAACACCATCACGACATCCCTGGGAAGCATTCAGCCACTGCACCAATGCAGAACGCCGATGCTGATATATTGAGTGCTACGTCACAGCTTCAGCGGGTCCAATCACAGAAGAACGCGTGATCTGGAGCTCACGCTGAAGTTCAGCCGATTTTTAAAAAACCTACGATTCGCTTGTTGACAACCGCAGGGGTCATGCCCCAGTTAGATTTCCTGTTTTGTTAGACGAAAAAAAGAGCAGTGTATTTTTGATAATTTTTAAAAAATATAATTCACATGCTCTGACCCAAGTGCATTTGAGTAGTCAGATTTCCAGGTGTGATTGTAGAAGCTGTTGGTGTATTTTTAGCTGATTTTACTAAGCGGGGGAATATTTGGCAGCAATTGGGCTATTTGACCCTTTAGCCAGAGTACTGCCCGCATCCATTCGTAAGTATTGACGGGTGTCATACATACAGGCAATTTACGAGAGTTAGAAATACTAGATTTTGACTAAACTCGACCAGCATCTCAAAGAGATGATGATAACAGCAGGTTAGAAGTTTGAGAATTTTTGTAGATCACGTTTTCTTATAATCATACAAAACGCTAACATGGCAACCAATGAAAAAAACAACTGTAGACTTATTCCTGCAGTGATGCAGCGAGGCGCTGTGCTAAAGCTGAGGCAGTGAACTAAGAAATGTTTAATGCACACATTCGGCTTAGTCTTGTGCCGAGTGACAGTTCCGTCTAGATGATACTAGGGCTTCCTGTGCCATCTAACATAAATGTTTAATCCTCATATGAATGTTTTCTTTGCATGACATTAATTGAAAATACTATGTTTTGGATACTATTTACAGCTTGATACCATGCATCATGTAAATAAATCGTAATAGTAATACAGTCGTTATAGTGCTTGCTATTAAACGTGCTGTGCTATACTCACCTATCACGATGCATATGGACCATACACCGAATGCCATATACACATGCCTGCCTTTCGCCATTTTGTTAGACCCGTCATTGTGTGACGTAGTCATATTTTGATGTGATATTGCTGCGTAATTCTGTCGAATTTAGCTGAAGGTGTGTGACATATGTGTGCCATCATATAAATAATATATGATACTCATAAAAAGCATAGCCTTTTTTAGTAATCTATGACAACAAACGGCCTAGGAGTGATCGTCGGTGCGGTGAAACAACAAAACCATATTGGCAACCCGTGAGAGAGAGTCCTTCGCCAAAAAACACACACACGGACGTCGTGTATGCCTTGGAACAGATTACACCTGTTTCTTTATTACTCCACGTGTCTGGATCACCCAACAATGGTGCTTTATCTATTACACCCTTGTGAGAGACATTACAGGCCTATTCAAACCATTTCTTTTTACATATCCTAAACGATAATTACCTTGTCGAGACTTTTGTCTGAGTGTCGTGCAAACTTCATCAGTACATGTGACGTCTAATGGGATCATCCTACACGTGAGAGAGATCGTAGTTGCCCTCGCCTCGATTGGTTGCTGTTTTTGTTTTTTATCCAGATGACTTTATTATGCGTCGTATTCGTCAGTACGCCTCCCCGTCTACTATTGTCGCTCTCTCCCTTTCTATGATGTGGTTTTCTGTTGTTGTTGTATGGGCTGCGAGGGCGAATTTGTTGATGGTAGAACCTAACCCGGACCCTAACCCTAGACAAACAAGTGATTTTTTCTCGCTCCTCGTATATTTATATTTTTGTGTGTGTTTTCAACGTCCTTTCTAAGTTCCTCGAGTCTTGTTTTGAACAATCTTTCCTTCTCCCCTCAGCAGTCAGTACCACAGTTCTTGCATGCTATCTAGTACACCAGTTCGCCCTGTTCTTCTGGCTCTACTTTTTGCTTTGGAAATACTCAGCAGGCGCTTGAGGTGTGTGGAGCACATGACTGTTGCTGCCCCATCCTGTTTCAGTACTCTGTGTATTCTCTCTGAGACCCCTTCCACGTATGAAAGAATTACCTGACCTCTGTAATTCTTGCTCTTCTTCTTTTTTCACTCGTTTTCCTCTAGTTGCTATCCGTAACCTTTTTCAAGGCACAGGGCAGACAGCCACATACTCTCAGGATTCCTTTAAGCACCCCTCGTCTTCCTTCTTGTTCCCGTCTTCCGAAGTTAGCGTCGCACACCTTTTCGCCAGTCTATTCCTGACTTCTGGTGTTTGTGGTGGTTGGACACAAAGTTCAGGTATTGGTCCGTGTGTGTCTTCTTCCTGTGTTCTCTGGATTTTCACACTGTCACCTTCCTTTCTGCTGAACGTAACATCGAGGAAGGGCATGCTGTTGTTTTCTTCGTCTTCTCTCGCGAAAAATGATGCTACCCGTAGGACCAACAACGTTCCCTTGTTGTAATTTATCTGCTTTTCCTGTATGTACCAGGCAAATTACACCATTTACATATAGCTTCCTGTTTCGTGGTTGGCAGTTGCCTGGTGCTGCGGTGGGGATGCAGGACTGCCCATGGCTTCACCAAACTTCTGCTGGACAGTTTCTCCTCCAAATCTAAAGTAGGTATTCGCCATGAGAAACTTCAACAACGTCATGATGTTGTCTACCTTTAGGTTGGTTCCCTTCTTTGAATGTCTTGTCATTATCTATTTCGTTCTGATTACTTTACATGCATCTTTGATTGATGTCATCGTGAACAATGACACAACATCATATGACATAAATGGTTCTCCTTCTTCCTATTTCAGTTCTGTAATCTGGACACTCTGTATGCTATTGTCTGTTTGTAGTACACAGTTGGTCTGAGTGGTAAACCCTCCTTGTGGATGTTTTAGTGAACCACACATGCATAGTACGTTTTCAACCTTCTGACACAAGTACCAGTATGAGGGAATTTACCATTCCAATCAGTTCTGTCTTGCACATTCTGGTCGGATCCTTCATTAACTTCTCATACATTGTTGGGTCACTTAGCATTTCCGCTAATTTCTCCTGATTTTTTTTCGTTTCCATGATGACTGGCCTCCCCTTGTCCGCATGCAGTGTGATAATGGATTCCTCCATCTGTACATATTTTAGACTGTTTCTTTCCTGCCTGGCGTGATTTGGATGTTGGGCCTTTTCTGATGTTAGATCTCCTGCGATGGTTGACGAAGCCTGTTTTTATTTTGTGGCAATTCCATGGTGCTTGTTCTGCCGCTACAACGAACTCCTCGGTCGGAAATACCATTCGGGGTTACCGCGTAGTTTAGCCCCTTCGTTAATATATTGTTCTGATCACCGAACATTTTATATTTCGACAGATTTATACGTCTTTCTTGTAGTTTAGAAGCAGCGAACAGGTGTGACATGTGTGACATATGTGACAGGTGTGACATGTGTGACAGGTGTGACAGGTGTGACAGGTGTGACATGTGTGACATATGTGACAGGTGTGACAGGTGTGACAGGTGTGACATGTGTAACATGTGTATTTCTTGGGGCAAATAGCAAACACGATTGTCAAACACTACTACATCTAGCACAAATTTGAGTTCGAAGTAACGCATACATGTTTCACGATTGTCGTTTATTCGTTTCGCCTTAGTATCTCTTTGAATGTAATTTTTCCTCTCGCAGCTGTTACTGCCGCTAGTCTCCGTTAGCCAAAGTTGGCCCCTGTTGGCCACAGTTAGACATTTTTAGCCACTGTTGGCCCCTGTTGGACCCTGTTTACTACTGTTAGTCACTATTGGCCATTGTTAACCACTATCGGCTACTGTTAGCCACTACTGGCTACTGCTTGCCACTGTTGGTCACAGTTAGCCAATGTTAGCCGCTGCCGCTGTGGCGCCGTGATCTTTCTTGTAAATGGTTGTTAGCGTATGTTCGTCGTATTACAAGAATCTGCCTCTAAAACATAAACACAAGTTAATTAATTTCCATCCTTATAACCACCCTTACAACCGCTCTTACAACCACCCCTACAGCCATTCTTACAACCGCCCCCACGACCTCCCTTTTACAACCGTCCTTACAAACACCCTTACAACCACCCTTACAATGACCCTTACAACCACCCTTACAACCACCCTTACAACCACCATAACGCAAACGCCCTTACAAGCATCCCCTGCTGTCACCATTACAACCGCCCTTACAATCAACCTCTGGTGTCTCCACTACACGTGTACCTACATGTCTCTCATCGTTCCTGTGCCCATGCTGGGCATGCCCATCTGTTGTCCACCGTACATCGGTTGTCCGCCGTACGGAGGTTGTCCGCCGTACAGAGGTTGTGGCCCGTACATCGGTTGCGCCGGGTACCCTGGAGAGGATAAGGAGAAGGAATGTGTTCTTCCCAACAGCAAACATATAGGGAGATTACATTGGACAATAATTTGAATTATACATACATCCATGACGCACCCACGCATTGAACTGTCAAATATACGATGCCAATGAATAAATAAAGAAACAGTAAATTAGTAACAAGACAGATGTTCCTTATATAATGTCCGTTGGCAGGGGATGCGTGGTGCACCCCTCCGCCCCCCCCCCCCACACACGTTCGCACGCACGGACATACACACACGCACACATGCACACACGCACACGCACACGCACACGCACACGCACACGCACACGCACACGCACACGCACACACAGATGGAAAGTACCTGTTAACTAAATTTGATCAATTTGTCAAATCACTTTGATAAAAAATTTATTATCCTTTTTATATTCGGCTTAAATAGTCTTTAATAGTTAATGATAGAGTAACTAAATTGTGCACGGTTAAACAAATAATAATGTCGGCAAAACTAGACGAATGCACTAGGCAGAAACATCAGCGCCATTAACGGTTAGAGCGGAACTATTTGCAATGGTGTCAGTTATTCCAATGCTATCGCCGTGCAAACATTTACCTGGTGGTGGCATGCCGTACCCGGGCGCTGAAACGAGAACATGCGATAATACATTAGGGCATTAAAGTTAATGTTTTGTTACAAATCACTTGAAAACGTGGGGGTTACATTATTTATTCACATAGTGTAGCCACATCCATGTGTTGAAAACGTCTATACTGCGTATCGATTTTAAGATTGACTAATCCGTTTGTCTTTATGCGGCTCGGCGTGGTTTCCAGGGTTCAAGCGCAAAAGCATATTTATTGACGATAGGTTTGTTTGTGCAAATACGTCATTATTTCAGTTTTGATGATATGTGACCTGCCACAACGAATCAGATATTAAGTTGCACTGGCATATTCTGACGCGTAATAAAAGTAGATATTCCAGGTCATATCCCTATTTTTTTTTTTTTTTTTTGGTAGAACTGCCTATCCTATCTTATCATCCTATCTTTCAATGTCTGGTGTTCTTTCCTCGACAAATAAATATTACATAATACATTCATTGTAAAATAATACATTGGGCATTTATTTTGCCCATAACCCATTTAACCCATTTAACAGATTTCTCAAATCGTCACATTTCAAAGGTTTGCTTCATTATTAGCAATAAATATATATAAAAAACTACGGAGGATACTTTAACGTATGTAGTACCGTTTTAAAGTTTATGATATGCCAAAATGTTAAAATCTCCATTTCACAATTGTACAATTTAATTTCCTGTGTCAAGTCACATCTCGCCGAACACACGAAGCTACCTTGACCAAGGTTTACCTGGTGGCGGCATGGTGGAACCTGGTGCTGAAAGGGAAACATACGTGAGGTATACTGAAACGTACGGAGAGGTATGAGACTCATATTAAGACAAAAACGGGTTGTTGTTATGTGAACCACTCTTGGTTTGCTTTCAATGTAATTCATTAATTTTATACTGCATTTCGGAAATATAATGATTCCGTGTACGTACACATTAATATAAATTAGAGTGGCATCATTAAATATAATTGAGTATGCGCGCGAGCGTGCGTGCGCGCGCGCCCACGAGTGCGTGCATGTGTGTAATATATCAACAGTATTATTAGGATAATTATCTTACAACATATGCAGATAAAAATGACAATTTTGAATTTCGCGTCTGTCATTCTATTTTTAATGCAAAGTGTGTTTGGCATACGCCATAAAAAGTACGTTAACTGTGAGTATTAGACCGCAAGGTGAATCCGGAAAATGTACTTAGAAATTAAATTTCGTTCAGACTTCTCGTGGACTAAGATTTCTTCGCGGCATTAAAAAGTAAACAACCTGCCCACCATTTTGCTATAAGTTTAACTCAGAATGTGTGCCATTTTAAAACGTTTAACTCGACTTTATGTCGGACTATTGCGTTTTGTTGACAGAGCAGTAATTTGTGAATCTAGAGTCCCCTGTTTACGTCATATGACGCACAAAATGGCTGTGTCCATGCCAAAATTTATTATGTCGTCGTCTCTGGAAAAAGGCGTTGACTGTGCTTTATGTACTTCAAACACGTCGCAGATTGCACCAACCGGCCAGTTATCCACTGTAGATAGTAATTATCGTGAAAGCCTGGAACTGGACGTCAAAAACGTTGTGTTCAGTGAAGGTAATAGTGTTGTTGACACATCGCCGGATTTCATCCTAGTTTAGTCCGTTTATAGCCTGTAGGTTTTCAAAAGACTTTAAGCTTCGCATTGCAGAAAATGTGTTTTTTCCAGACTGGCATCGACATCGTTTGACAGATGCCAACTTTTGAAAACTTGACATTCCTTCAGTTGGCATCAACGACAATCCAACGATAATTGGCAACGTACAGCATATGTGTTGGTAAGAAGTGTTGCCTGCCATCGTGCTGTTTAATACAAGACGTTTTCGTCAACGTAGTATTCAATCCAAACTCACCACCAAAAACAAAGGTTGACCTGCCCAATTTCGTGCACCTTGTCATTTACAATGATGTGGTACAGCCAACATGTATGAATAGAATAATTGTTTTACACTGAATGATTATATGGTGGAACTGACATAATCATACAATAGTCATGACGACTCATGCTAAGTGCTTAAATTCACAATAACAACATAGTCTAGTTCAGCAGTTTTATTAACACAAAGAGTATCGTTAGTTACAGAAGTGCTTTGCATCACTATTGACTGGTATTCGAGGCTATATTTGGCGGAGATAAATCGTAGAAATTGGTGGTGCAGAAAAATTGATAAACAAGTGGAATTACTGATTGATAAATATTATTCTTGTCATAATATCATTCATAAAGTAGCAGTAAACATATATTGAGTAGCAGTTGTGCTTAAAGTTAGTTAGATAAAGTATTTTAGAACACTTTAGTCTAGTGAGTGATAATAGGGTAAGTTAGCCTACGATAAGTTTGTAAACAAGATTGAGCAAATCTCATTATGTGGTAGAATATATGGGTGATAAAGTAGCAAACATAAAATTACTTACATAAGATAATATCTGTGTAAACCAGTATCTGCTAGACATTTTGATTAGGTAGCTTTGTTGTTAAAATTAAGCACTTGCGATAACCGGGCGAACTAAGTTTATAACTTTATGTAGCTAGTTTCCCACGTATTCGCTAGGGTGCGGTATACCTTAAAAACATCAGGCAGTCTAGCGTAAAGTAACTGATTGTATTTAAGTCAGGTCACTACTGGTAACGTTGGCATTTCTGATAGGATAGATAATCAGCTGTGACTATTACCAAAAACTAACCGAAATAAACAAGGCAATTTTATGTAAAGTGTAACATTTGTGCACAGTAAACAGTCTTCTTAGAGAATACATAGACAGTGAATAGTTGACCAAACTATTTTAAATAACTGATTATATTATTATTATTATTAAATAAATTATGAAATGGCGCCTTGCAAGCGGCAAGTCAAGGCAAAGAGACACTTGGTGTACGACGACTGCCATAGTTGGGTGGATTTTGCCTTATCCGACTGTGGGAAGTCATGGGCAGATACCAAGGAAGAGGAATTCACCTTTCAATGCGTGGGGTGTTGGAAGGTGGAATGTCTGGAGAAGGAGGTAGCTATGTTGGTAGATATTGTGAAGGGGATGGAGATGAGAATCAGCAAGGAGACAGGTGGAATGGAGAGAGACGACAGTGAGAGAGTTAGGAATACTGTGAGACTGAAGGAGCAAAGTAGTGGCAAGAAGGCCGAGGAAAGGAGACTGAGGGGAGGGAAGGTCATCGGAGGGAAGGAAATTGGAGGATCGACGGCAGGAAATGTGACAAGCATGAAGGTGACAGGGGAGAAAGTGACCGTAGAGAAAGATGTAGGAGGGAAAAAGAGAGGAGAGATGGAAATGCAATGGGAGGAAAGATGACGGGAAGAAAGGAAGTGACAGTAAATGTGGCAGAAGAGAAGTTGGCAGGGAAGATGATAGGAGGAAAGGTGTCAAGAGAAACAGCGTCAGGAAAGAATGGAACAGACGGGATTGTGACAGGAGAGCAGAAGACAGGGGAACAAGACTACAACCGGACAGATGCAAACCGGAGAAGGAGCTACTCTGAGGCAGTGATTGGGGGGGCAATGAGGAAAGAGTGGGTGTTTATAGGCGACTCCATTATGAGAAAGACGGACAAGACACTAAGCGAGGGGAAGGACGTCGTTGTTTGTTTACCGGGGGCTAGGATAGAAAATGTGACTGAAGGGGTAGAGTAGGTATTGGGGCATGGCAAGGGAGGGTCTATACTAGTACAAGTAGGGACAAATAATGCTGACGGGAGGGAACAACTGGGATAGTACAGAAGTACAGACAGTTAGTGAGGAAGGTAAAGAAGACAAGAGTAGATCAGATTATTCTCTCAGGAATTTTGCCAGTAATGGGACCAAAATATAGCAACTGCAAGAGAATGGCGATCAACGCACTAGTTGAGCAGATGTGTAAAGAAGACGATACTTTGTTGGGAGGGAAGTTATGTACATGAGAGATCTAAGTGGAAAAGGGGGCAGCAGTTTTCTCAGAGAACTTGCTGCAATCTGTTGACAGTGGGACAGGCTGCCTCTATTTAAATTAAATTCGCAGGGGAGATTCACAGAGAAGCCTGAAACTGGAGGCATAGATAAAAACAGCAGAAATAAATCAGCAAAGAACAGCCTGGAAAACTGTTATGAATCAGGATATAAATGCGTTTGTTTAAATGCAAGGAGCATAGTAAACAAAAGAAGTGAACTAAACATTATGGTACATAATAGGTATAACCGAATCATGGGCCACCACTGATATATCAGATGCCGAATTGAGACTAACAGGCTATGTAATGTTCAGGAAAGATAGAATAGGAAGAAGGGGAGATGGAGTTATTTTATATGTTAAAGAATCTATCCAGGCTTATGAAATAAAATTAGAAAGAGAAGCAGATTGCGAAGAAGCTGTTTGGTGTAACATAGTTACAGGAAACTCAATGTTAACGGTGGGTTTAGTTTAACGAAGTCCAAACATAAGTGTAGAAGAGAATGAAAAAGTACAAAACGCTATAAGGGAAGTTAGCAAACGGGACTGTATTATTATGGGAGATTTTAGCCATGGTCATATACAATGGAAATCTCTACAGAGTATGGGGAGTGAGGACCACAAGTTTTTTAGTTTTAGTACAAGACAGTTTCCTTTCTCAACATCTGTTATAGCCAACCAGGGCTGAGAATGTGTTAGACATAGTTTTGTCCTCACATAAAGAATTAGTTGACAATATCAAATTATGCGAGCCACTGGGAAGTAGTGATCACAACCAGATACATTTTATCATCAAAGTAAAATCAGAAAGAAATAATAAAAAGCAGTTCAGGAGAAATGTTCACAAAGGAAGATATAAGGTAATGAGGAAGTGTTTAGCAAAGATAGACTGGAACAACACACTGAAGAATAAGTCAGCAACAGAATGCTGGAATATCTTAAAGAGTGAAATTAAATGCATCGTCGATAAACTATTCCTTAAAAAAAACAAGGGAAACGGTCCAGAAAGAAATACTTATCGAAAGAAGCCATTAAAAAAATGTATGTACAAACAAACCATGTGGAAGTCATATAGACGTACTGGAAATAATGAAGACTACAACATTTATAAAGAAGCACTAAACCAAGCTACAACTGAAATTCGAAGAGAAGCTATGAACCAAAGTTAGCTTGTAATATAAAACAAGAGTTTTTATGCATATGTTCGGAGCAAACAGAAAGTTCAGGATAAGGTCGATCCTCTAGAAGATAGTGTTGAAATATAATATCAGAGGAATTCTTAATGGCAGAAGATGTGAATGAGTATTTTAGTTCAGTGTTTACCAGGGAAGATATTAGTTCACTGCCAGTACCAGAGGCTAAGTTCAAGGGGGCAGAATCAGACTATTTAGGACAGTTAATTGTAACACTGGAAATGGTAGCTAAGAAAATAAGGGCTATGAAGGATACTAAATCACCTGGAGTGGATGGGATTCCGCCCAAACTACTATTGGAAATTGTAGAACAAATTAGCGTACCACTTGCAACAGTTTTCAACTTGTCATTCGAAGAGGGAGTGGTTCCTTTAGAATGGAAAGAAGCAAACATTATACCGTTATTTAAAAAAGGTTCCAGAAACAAGTCAGAGAACTACAGACCAGTGAGTTTAACGTCGGTGATTTGCAAGTTATTAGAAAGACTAATTAAAGATCACATGGTGGATTTTCTTGTTAAACATTGATAAACTCATCTCACCATGGGTTTCTAAAAGCGAGGTCATGCTTAACAAATATGTTATGTTTTTTGAAAGACATCACTAAGTGGGCAGACAGCGGATCACCAGTTGATATCATCTACTTAGATTTTCAGAAAGCTTTCGACAAAGTGCCACATCAAAGATTACTGCTTAAACTAAAGGCCCATGAAATAGGAGGTTTTGGTGGGTTTTCTTATTAAACATAACTTGATAAACTCATCTCAACATGTGTTTCTAAAAGCGAGATCATGCTTAACAAATATGTTATGTTTTTGGAAGATATCACTAAGTGGGTAGACGAGGGATCACCAGTTGATATCATCTACTTAGATTTTCAGAAAGCTTTCGACAAAGTGCCACATCAAAGATTACTGCTTAAACTAAAGGCCCATGGCATAGGAAATGGTATAATAAACTGGATAGTAAAATGGCTGATTGACAGAAGACAACGTGTAGTAGTTGATGGGGAGGCTTCAAACTGGAAATCAGTTTTTGAGTGGGATACCACAGGGATCAGTACTGGGACCTATATTATTCTTAATATATAACAACGATTTGGACGATGATATAACAAGCAAGGTGTTGAAATTTGCGGATGATACAACATTATTTAGAAGGATTAAACGTGATGAAGATAGACAGCATTTACAAGATGATCTTGACAGATTGATAAATGGTCTGAAAAATGGCAAATGTTGTTCACTTTTGGGAAATGTAAATGCCTCCACACAGGACATGGGAACGAAGATGTACAACATAAAATGGGAGGTTCTGTACTAAGTACTACTGTAAAAGAAAAGGACTTAGGGTTAACCAATAGTGCAAATATGAAGGTTTAAGAGCAGTGCGGAATTGCTGCTTCAAGGGGAAATCAAATCCTTGCATTAATTAGGCGAAACATAACGTATAAGGAAAAAGAGCTAATAATACCGCTGTACAAAACAATAGTTAGGCCTCATTTAGAATATTGTATACAAGCGTGGAGGCCTTATCGCAGGAAGCACATAGCTATACTAGAAAGAGTGCAGAGGAGAGCAACTAAAATTATACCAAAACTGAGGGATCTTAGTTACGAAATACGCCTTTAAAATGTGGTTTAACGACAATAGAGACCAGGATATTGAGAGGAGATCAGATAGAAGTGTTTAAAATATTGAATGGTTATGAAAATATTGATAGAAATATTTTGTCTCTGTTAAGAAAGATAGAAGGACCAGAGGACGTGAAGTTACATTAGCAAAGGAGCAGTGTAGATTAGATATAAGAAAGTTTTCATTCTCACAAAGGACTGTAAATGATTGGAACAGATTATCTGCTGATTGTTTTGGTGCTAGTAGCGTGAATATGTTTAAAAATAAAATCGACACATCCCTTAAAAGGGCGGTATACATGTAGATAAAAAGTATTGAACTCTCGATAAGCCAAAAAGGCTTCCTTGTCCACCTGCCATCTGGAGTTAATTTTCTGGATGGCAATCTTGTTAAATCTTGTCTTGTTAAAGGTTGACAACATATAAAAATATATATATATATATATATATATACTTATATAGCGCCAACTCTAGTTAGAAACTATTCAAGGCGCTTTACATGTAAAATAGTAATAAATCAAAAAAGTAATTAAATGTTGTTACACTCTACGTTATGGAATATCGTTGATCAGACCCCAAGGTTGTGCCTGTGTGGGCTAGTGGCGATACAACACTTCCCCCGAAGTTACACACCCACACGCACGCACGCGTATGTACGTACGCATGTTTGTTAAACTTACGTGGAGCCGTGGGTGCCACGTACAGAGGAGCTGAAAGGCAACGATTGCTCACATCACGCCGCGTTTTCAAGACGTTCATATATAACAGGTAGCGAAAGGAGCAAACACAAACGTTTACGGTATATCGAAAGATGACGAGCCCGACACAACGACGAGGTGTACAGTGATTACACCACGGTTGACTTATACCAATTAAATAATAGTGTTCAATAATAATATATTATATCATTTTAATAATTTTAAAACATGTAACACTCTAAATGATGATGATGTCAGCCGTATTATTATGGAAATAACTGTATTTTTAAGTGCACAATTGCCATTTTTAATGTGCGAAAATAACCATTTATTATTATTACATAACTTTCATGACAACGTTCACGACGTTTTAAATAAAATACCAGTATAACCACCTTCTGTTATAATGAAACATAGTTACTTGTTATGTTCTTCAAAACCACTATTGAGTATTATATGCCTGGACAAGATAGTATCAAATAGTTTAATTTGCGAGTTGTTCTTACTGCACTCTATATTACGTACGCAGTAAACAAACAGACTGTGTTTTAATTTAATCTTACTCTTTGAAGTACAAAATGCATTAATCACTTACCATCACTTTTCCGCTTATTGGCCAGGTAAATGAGGAGATAGCCAGCAACCGCGCAGCCACAGCAACATATCAGAATCGCTATGACCGTCACGAGAACAACTGCCCAGGACATCTGTCCGTCAACTCTGCAACAGGAGCGACATATGCATTGACGATAGAAATGAGAAATGTTGATTTTTGCCAGTAATAAAATAATGACGCTGGAGTATTGTAAGTGTATATCCTTCCAGGCGCCGATATCCACTCGCCATGTTTCTGTTCATTCGTTTCTTTAATTGTATTGTGATATACTCCCCAGAGGGCGCAACGGGTTGTTGTAAGCAGATCATAATTATAACAATGCTCCTACTACTAATAATTATAATACATATCCATAAATCATATGCGTACAGTCGACTAGAAAATGAGTTCCGTTGCAACAGAAAAACAATCACAACCAGTACACAAACCGTACTTTAGTTGGCTAAAATGTTAAGTTAATGTCAGAAATGGAACGGGACACTCCTACTATAGGAGCCGCCCCAAATCCAAGTCATAACATTTCTATAATTACCATTGACACTAAAGGCTTCCTTATTTGAATACCTAACGAATTATAACTCTAGAATATGAATTACAAGTCTGTCAATAGTAATGTTCACAAACACCGGTCGTGCTAACTATGTCTTCGATAAGTACTCGCATCTGATCGTTGCAACAATATTCTTTGTCGAAATTTCCACAGCAGCCAACGAAAGTCCCGTTCTGGTCTGGCGTCGGGCAGATATGGTACTCATAGTAACTATTTGAATTCGGTCGCAGGTATTTATATTTGTGTTTGCAGATGGTTGGTTCTGCAAGCGAGGGCAAGAATATGTTACGTTCGTTAGTGATACAAATAAAATATAACCGTTCTTGTCAAAGCAGTTATACAGCATCAGTAGATAGCGGCGATTTACCGGCTGTTAATCAACTAGAAGATAATTAATACGAAGAGGACCATGCTGTACACCAGCTTCTACAATACCCGATGTCTCAACGCGAGGGAAGCAGGAGGAGAATCCAATGGGTGAGTGAGGTGAGTGAGTGAGTGAGTGAGGTGAGTGAGTGAGTGAGTGAGTGAGTGAGTGAGTGAGTGAGTGAGTGAGTGAGTGAGTGAGTGAGTGAGTGAGTGAGTGAGTGAGTGAGTGAGTGAGTGAGTGAGTGAGTGAGTGAGTGAGTGAGTGAGTGAGTGAGTGGCTGACTGACATTTGTTTTATAACAAATGATTATATAATTTTCATAATATTGTTTAATACTAATTAATAATAATTACTCAACTTTCGGCAAACTCAACTCAAATTTAGACAGTCATTTTATATAAAAGACAGATATAACTAAGTTGATTAGTTAATTGTGTGTGCGCGTGTGTGCCTATGCGTGCGTGTACGCGTGCGTGTGGTTATAATATTAATGAACAATCTTCGGTTGTTAAACTTTGAAGATAACAGTAATAAACGAAAGGGTATGGCAGCTTGACTTAGGATATCCGTCGCTCATATACCGGGCATGCCTGGCTTGTAGAGTCCGCGGGCCTTGAACGAGTCCCAGCCATAGATCTCGTCTGCAGTGGCCGCCGAATACCAGCCGTGGGGGAAATGGGAGCCTTGAGCCGAATCTGACAGAAGAAACAGCCAAGGATGCGTGACTGAGACTTTCCACTCAGTAGCGGATTAACACATTCGTGGGCCCTAGACACCATCGCAGTTTTGTGGTTCTAATATAGACCCAGGGGCGCATCCGAAGAGGGTACTCTAGGAGACCCAAAACCTCCAATTGCACCCCAGAGGCTTGCCATAAACCCTCCACTGGCGACGGAACGAAATGAATATGAATCCGCTGTCGGATCATGCAGGACGGGGGAGTGCTGTTAAATATGTTTCTGCTTTATAACCTTGATAATATGTGTTAACTATTCAAATATGTAGGACCTACACCAGGTTATTCCCAACAAGCAAAACTCACTTGGCCAGTGAATTACCAATACAACTAATACAGTAGCCATCAATGGCCAAATCATGTCTTGCTAGCTGGTTTTCGGGAATATTAAGTCCACAAAATTATGCTCGGCTATTTTCGTGGGCCCATGACCTTCGTGGGCCCTAAGCACGTGCAAATAGCGCCTATTAGGTTTCATTACATACATTGCGCCAACCTTTTCCTTTTTAACAATGTATACCTAGCCTACATCTACCCACGGAGCAATGCAACGATGGCATACATTTTCACCCTTCCGGTGGCATCTTCTGGATACCACTACTTAAATCTCTCAGCTAAGAGAACAGCTCTTTAGAAAAGCAGAGTGTATAACGAACACGCAAACAAACAACTATAAATAACTATCTTTGTGTTTTCTGACATACGTCGCCAATTCGTAGATCAGAGTCAAATGGTTAAAGGAAACGAACGACCTTAGAAAGAGGCGAATGGACCTTTGCACCTCGGAGGAGATTCAGTTACAATATTCCAAAGTTACTGTATTCCCATACATATTTACCGGATGATTACCAATTGTTTGTTGTTAGTTTAACTAAACTAGGAAACATTATGGTATTTCAAAAAGTGCAAACTAGTAAGTGAATCAGCCTGAAGATGTTTCACATCTGGGCACAAGGAGTTTCTTCTGTCTACTATAGAGTGGATTTTGTCACTTGAGTCTGGAAACACGCGTAAACTGCCATGTCTGTCCGGATGGTTGATGACCATTCATAGTCGTCACGTCTTTCAGTACTGCGTGTCAACACATCGCCGCCGATGAAGATTATCCTCTGCCCGTTTCTCTCAAACAGGATAAATGACCAGTCTTTATTTCAACGTTGAGACGGAAGACCTCTTCATAGAGGAAGAAAACACCTTGACATACATAGCAGGGTACATGGCCAGGAAACTGCGTGACAAAGTATGTCAACAATGTTAGCAAACCCTGATTGGTTCACCGACAAGTTCATCTACAGAAGTGCTGCTACTTAAAACAGCTAGAGAATGCAAAAGACGGACTCATATCACCAAGTAAGGAACTAGCGTCAACAGTTGAAAACATGGAGCGTGCCTGTGTCCAATATATTTTATTTTAAAATGATACATACGTTTGAAGCATAAACAATTGCCTTCAAAATAACGTATGTTTGTGTACATACGAACGCAGAGGTATAATGATTTGTGCGCTGTTTTTGTGACGTCGGTATGCTATAGCATTGGAAAGATAGCTCCGCTGCGTAGTTCTCCTAGATAGCCGCCGGCTGGCGCCACTAATAGCCCTGACATCACTCACCGACATTTAGCGTGAGCGGTGCCTCTTTCTGTATATTCTTTTTGAAGTTACTTATGAGAACCATTGTCATTATGCAGTGAAACAATATCAACTTGAGTCACTCACATAAATTGTAATGTTTAAACAACACCCAGCAGGTTTTAGGAGAGGGGTTCACGCTTTTGAGAAACAGGGAATAATCTTAACATAAACAATTAGGGGTTCACATTTTAAAGATTAAATTTGAGGGGGGCTTTCACATTTATGAGAAAGGGTGTTCACAAAAGGGGGGTTCAGGTGAACCTCGTGAACACACACCCCCCGGCTACGGGCCTGTTTATATGTTGAGAGATGTCGTATTCCTAGTTATCCAATATAACGTTTGACGCTCACTTTTTTATAATACACTAAATTGACGGGCGATAGTTTCGACAATAAATGACAAAATAACACATAGCGCCATCTGTAGGAAATATATGAAATGCGAAAGAGGGCGCTACTTATAAGCGTGCGGACATGACCAACGACAGGTAGACCTGGTGCGTGTTAAAAGCTGAGGATTTTCAAACTTCAGTAACTTAAAAACGTATTCAAAATTTGCATACATCCAGCGACACATTTGTAGATGGTATAATTATCTTTACGATGATGTAAAAAAAAACATTAAATTCCGCGGGTGGAACTCCAAGTACAGCCTTTTGAATTATTGACCCCCCAAGTTCTCCACCCCACGGCCGAATTTGGAAAATGTCTAAATCTACAAACCATATCTAGATCACATGCAAAATTTCAGCCCAATACATGTAAAACTGACGGAGATGTGGGTGCATATACAAACGGAGAACGAACTGTTTTGTAATACATTGTATAGACATGTACAGGCGTAACAGATTATAGGGAAACATTTAAACCATGGTATTTACAGAAGACATGACCCAATTGTTCCGCTAAATACGTGACTCGTCTCACTCACCGAGTATGCAGTAAACGAGACACGCACTTAGGGCCACAGACGACAGCCGGACATACATTTTGGCAGAAAAACTCGATCGTGACGTCATCGGTTAAGACACGGTTATATATAATAGTTTAGTTGCGTACGTCGGCCATCTTGGAGTTCCGTCACATCGTTAAAATATAATTCTGAATGCGATGATCTAGTGGGTTTGTTGATCTAGTGGGTTTGTTAACGGTGATATTAACATAAGTTTTCTATTTTAACCACGTAAAAAATATACTAACATGACGGTATTTAGACAGGTTTAATACCTGACAGGTTGTTTAGTTAATATATACACGCAGTTTAATGTGTAAAAATCAGCTTATCTGACTGATTTTCGAATGAAATCCCGAATGAAATAGTGTGCCTGATTGCCACTTGGTAAAGTATTCTGACGTAATATGTGCCATAGCCCAAATCTGTCTCACCACTGGAAACATGGAAGACACGGCGTAAGAGTCTTGTAATTCGGATTTGGAGAGTTGTGTCGCAAATGTGAGGACTTGTAGGACTGTTGCCGCATACAGCAATGAACCATTGGCAAAAGACGTCACTCAGGAATGTTTATGACATGTACGATGATGATGGCGATGTAAAAAGGAACATTTTGAGACTGTCGTTGTCGCCGGTGACGAACAACAATTTCAGATTCACGGACCGAACATCGAGTTTTATTGGAAACGGACAATACATTCATGACATTATACAGAGTCACACGGATTATTTTCAACGTCAAATACAACCTCTACACGTATAACTGTATAATATTTGTAATATAGCTGCACCCTGCATGTTATATACATACGTAGCCTATGTATTACGGACGGATCCCGTTGACTTCGGATTTCTCCGGTGCTGGTCGGATCAGATAATAAACGACGGCCATGTTTCGTTCAGTCTGATAAATGGTGTGTTTCATTTAAAAGCAGCAATCATACAATGGCGACGAGAATTAAGCGAACCTGCTAAGTAAGCAACCGCCTACCGTACCGCCTACCGTACCACCATGGCTGTTCCGATCAATGTGACCCAACTACCGCCCTTATATGCACAAAACGAGCCTTCAACAACGGCTGAACGTTGGAAAAAGTGGATACGAAACTTTGACAGGATGGCCAGTGCGTCAAGATGCACCGATGACAAGCAAAAACGTGATTTGCTGTTACACACCGCGGGCGAAGGCGTACAGGACATTTATGATACATTCTCCGAAACAGAAACAGATACGTCGCCGTCGTTTCAAAAGACAAAAGAACTACTGACGGACTATTTCACGCCTAAATCAAACGTCCCGTACAACAGGCACATGTTTCATCGCGCTGAACAGCATGAAGGCGAAACCGTCGGGCAGTTCGTAACACGGTTACGACAGCTGGCATCGTCATGCGATTACGGGAACAATGTCGATGAGTACATCAGAGATCAAGTAATCGATCGGTGTCGCTCTGATTCGTTGCGTACCAAACTCCTGGCCGCAGGAAAGGATCTCACGCTAACCAGGGCGATCGAGATAGCGCAAACGAGAGAATCGTCAGAACGCCAGGCTAAAGATATGGCTCGTGACAAAGCAAACAACACAGTGTATGCTGCATTCAACAGGTCAGCACGCATACCATTCGAAACGCACACTCGTAAACCGGTTAACAGACATTCTAACACTCAGCAACATCACGATCGGTGTACTCGCTGTGGCTTACAGGGCCATACAAGTGACGAATGCAAGTGCACACGTGATAAAGAATGTCACAAATGTGGAGTGCGTGGACATTTCGCTGTCATGTGCCGAAGCAAACCAAGGCAGCAGTCACAGCGCAGCTCACAGACGTGACAAAAGAAACGTGCACAGCCAGTCAATCCAGCAACAAAAGTCAGCCAAGCGCAGCGTATGGCTGAGGACTTCATCAATCACATTGCTGACAGTTCTACGCCAAATGCCATTACCCTTGACGAAGTTAAGGTGCACACAAGACAAGACGCAACCTTAAACAAGGTCATCGAGGTCATCCGCATAGGTCGTTGGCATGACACAGCTAACAACGAGTCAGCTGACATTGCTGCATTCTGGAAAGTGAGGGATGAACTGACAGTGGGAGAAAATGGAGACTTTCTGCTACGAGATTCTCGCATTGTCATCCCGACAGCACTTCGCAGTCGTGTCATACAGTTGGCACATGAGGGTCATCAGGGCATCTGCAAGACCAACGCTCTGATCAGAAGCAAAGTGTGGTTTCCAGGCATAGACAAAGAAACGGAAGCAGTCGTCATGGGTTGCATTCCGTGTGTTGCAAACTCCAACCGCCGCCAGATGGAGCCATTAAACATGACTTACTCTACCGCGAGGCCCGTGGATCAATCTGAGCTTTGATTTCTGCGGCCCAATACCGACAGGCGAATATTTACTCTGCGTCACAGATGAATATTCAAGATATCCAGTCTTTCACGTGATCAGAAGCACCAGTGCAGAGACAGTTATGCCGATCATGGAGTCCATTTTTGCCTGGTTCGGATATCCAGATACGATAAAGTCGGACAATGGCCCACCATTCCAGAGTAATGCGTGGTCACAGTTTTTGCAGTCGTGTGGCGTCCGTCACCGCAAACCGTTCTAGATATAGTTAGTTACACGATATAAGAGTGTAGGCGGATCGCTGCCCTTCATATCCGTTATCTAGTTAAGTGTTCAGTTAAATAACATGGCATGTTTGTGCGTTCATCTGTTTTCACAACGAACACTTTTCACAACGAACACTTATTAGGAATCCGTGTCACAAACTTTATTGCAGTTCAATGTTCCTTTAATTAACAAATGTGACTAAGTAATCAAGGTAGAGAGGGATGTAATATAGCCGCTCCCTGCATGTTATAAACATACGTAGCCTATGTATTACGGACGGATCCCGTTAACTTCGGATTTCTCCGGTGCTGGTCCGATCAGATAATAAACGACTGCCATGTTTCGTTCAGTCTGATAAATGGTGTGTTTCATTTAAAAGCAGCTGTAATAGTATTAATATGATGCGCGCAACTGACAGAATTGTGCAAGCCAGACATTCACTGATTCAGTGATTTCACTGACGCTGTCAATGTCAATGTCATTGAGTGATTCAGATATTCCAGTTACTTCCGACGACAAGGGGGGCCTATTTTTTTTAAACACTAAATAATTTGGTTGGGCTGCTGCGATGATGTCACCCAGAGAAGATAAAGCGACCCCATGTTCGGTAACAGGAACCTATATTGATCACAATAGCCGCAGTACAAATCGATAGTGTTTCCTCATCCCTTGATTTGTCAGCAATAGCACTACTGAAGTACAGACCAACTATACATCAGTATAATAAAAACAGATAACCTTATCTATTTGTAGGTATGACTAAATTCTGAGCACATAGAGGTATACCACATAACAATTGTTGTTGGATTGAAAGAAGTGTCCCCTTACCGTAGTATATGTTGCAGTCAAGAAATACATAATTAAAATAAATTTATCTTAACATTATTTGATAGTTAGTTTAATTGCAGCGCAGAAAGTAACTATTCATTGTACAGTTCTGTTGCACCTTGTTATTTATGTAATTACGACGATGTAGTGAATATAGTCAAAACATGTATTCCCATAACAATTTTACACTGAATGGTGACATGCCAACTAGGTTTATTAAGAATGGTAGCTGCCAATTCAACATAGACAATTACCAAAGGAGTCAGACGGAAGAAAAACGACATAATACAAAGGTGCCATGGAATTAAGCATTGGACACGATGTTATGACACGCAAAGTTCTACACTTTTATAATACACCCACACTCCAAATATCAAACAAAACAAGAAGTAACAGTCCAGGTTATAGAAAATATAAATATCTAAAAACATGGTCAAATGTTATATTGTATACACGCCAGAAAGACATGTTCGCGAACCGCCAAGCCAGTAATTAACAACAGTCGAGCCGAGGAGATGAACGACATTCTTTGAAGTGAAGACGTCGTGCTCAGCTTCAGGTAACGAACGGTCCCTTTCCATTCGCAGATGTGAGCTCCAAAAACTGAGAATTCTTTGCTGGTATTGAAATATTCTAAGACATTTGTATAGGTTAACAACGTATAACATATCTATAAAGTACAACTGATAAATACAAGTTATGTGTAGCAAATAACTCGCAGCTACACCTGTTTGGTCACTCTTCTTGGAGTTGGCTTACCTCGACTAAAAACCAAGTTGCTTCGCCTTCGCAGCTCGCTTTGTTGTTTTGGAGACGTCAAACTTAGTATCTTTTTGGTGGTTCTCTTGACAATAGTCAGGATGATGCGTAATATGTCACTGCTACTTGTATTATTCGAATTCACAAACTGCCGTATCCTTCACGAAACAACTACTGTCAACATAATCACACTGACAAAGGCGTAGCAGATGCGAGTCGAACTTTCAAGTTGCGATATCGATGGCGATGAGGTGGTCATCAAATTCAGTCGATTTATCTGTTTATGATCCTCTCAGTTCTTGTCTTTGGCATTCGATCGAAAACAAACAACTCTTCGCCGAAGCATTTCCATAGCTATCATCCATTATGCAATGACTGGTTGTCATTAATCGAAGGCAACAGTGCGACAACTGCTGAATAACATGGACAACTTCGATCAGTCGCCAGCTTCTATGACACATATGACGTCACATTCACGGAAACTCCCGAAGGCAACATTTCACAGGCGGTGTGTGAGGAAGCATTCTTATTTGCGTGATTTTATGAAAACTTAATTTATTTATTTTTTTGAACTACATGATTATCTTATGTTATATATATTCTATTTACTATAGCATTTGTTTCAACCTGTTCATGTCACTTTTAAACTAATGTTCAAAACAAGACTACTCATATAATTGTATTGTTTTCGTGTGGAATCCTATTCTAGTTAATTTAAACAAATATGTAAATAAGTAATTTTATTTTCAATGATTTTCTTTTAAATATATTCAAATATAGGAATTACCTTTCGTTTAGGCATCCGCTTGGTTTCAAATACGTTTCGTCAGCAAACGAGTGACCTTCCGGTCGGATGGCGTAATTGTATATTTTTATTTTGTATATTACGTTTAGCGAGACAGACAATGTGTGAAAAGGTATTTATTACGACCATCACATGTTCGACCTTTTGGGGGGAAACTTAAAACATCCTCCAATAATTCAATTGTTCGGACAAGCCTCCCATCTTTCTTGACGCCAACATCCACTCCCACCTGACATTTCCCACCATGTTTCGCTAATTAATACCGCAACTATGTAACCACGCAAAATACTAAATATTGTTGTCGTCCTGAATTCTTTAAATGGGCACATTAGGATTTCATAAATCAAACAAGTTCTGTTGAATTGTAAAGTAAGTTGGTATTCCTGATGCAAGCATATTCAGTATTAATTGCTAAAAATGTCAGTACCATCGCATTAGCAGAATTAATGTTATTCATCAATATCTTGGAAGATAGGATTTAATATACTGGTTAATTGTGTTACTCGATGCGATGAAACAACGTTTTAAAAGCATCTTCTCAATGTCTTGCGTTTATTACTCCGGCTAATACAGCCGGAGTAATAATTTGTGGATAGGTAGAAGTGATAGTAGATATTTTACACCGGCTACACAGATTTCTTTTAAAACTGATAATGGAATTAACATTGACAGTTCGTTATCGGTGTCCAAGTTGTATGCGTGTAGGCATAAGTAAACAACAAAGCCCCTGCTATGCAGTCCCATTGGTGCCACAGAGGATTATGTGCAACTGACGATATGGTGGTAACGGAATTAACTTCCTTAAGTATTCGCCATTTTGCACATGTTCAGCATGATATTTTGAGAACTGAGTAAAGTATGCAACTTGACTCCATGTGGTATGACACACAAAGATTTAACAAGAGTGCCGTCCAGAGCTATAAGCTCCAGACAGCATGTGGACAAGGAAGCCTTTGGCTTATCGAGAGTCAAACAATTTTCCACCTACGTATAGTCCGCCCTCGCCAGATAGCTGTTAATTATATTTTTGAACATATTCACACTGCTAGCATAAACACAATCATCACATAATTTGTTCCAGTCATTTATTGTCCTCTGAGAGAATGAGTATTTTCTCATATCCAACCTACACTGTTCCTCGACTAATGCTGCATTGTGTCCTCTGGTTAGACTGCCTTCTTTCAGTTTGAAAAAAATATTTCTATCAATACCCTCATAAGTCTCCTCGTCTCTAGTGTTGTCAATCCACATTATAGTAGGCGTCTGTCATAACCAATATCTTTCAGTTCAGGAATCAGCTTTGTTGTCTTCGTAGCACTCTTTCTAGCTCATCAATGTCCTTTTTACTATATGGCCTCCATGCTTGTATACAATAGTCCAAATGTGGCCTATCTATTGCTTTGTACAGTGGTACAATTTAACTGTTTCTCCTTATATGTGATATTTCTCCTAATTAACCCTAGTATTCGGTTGCCCTTTGAAGCATTGCTCCGAAATTTTCATGTCAGTTTCTCCTAAGTCCTTTTCTTTTACAAATTTACTGGTTTACTGGTTTCCAGTTTGAAATCTCCCCCTCTACTATTACTCTCTGTCTTCTGTCTGTCAACCATGTTTGTATCCAACTGATCACACCATCCCCTATACCATGGGCTTTTAGTTTAAGTAACAATCTTTGATGTGGCACTTTATGAAATGCTTTCTGAAAATCGAAGTGGACAACATCCACTGGTGACCCATCATCTACCCACTTTATAATTTCTTCTAAAAGCATAAAGGATTGTTTAGACAAGAACTATTTTTAGGAACCCATGTCGAGATTCATTTATTAATTTGTGTTTTACAAGGCATTCCACCATGTGGTCTCTAATAAGCGTTTCTAATAATTTGCATAAAACTGATGTTAAGCTCACTGGTCTGTAATTATCTGTCTTACTCCTATATCCCTTTTTTAACTAATGTTGTAATGTTTGCTTCTTTCCATTCTAGAGGAACGATTCCCTCTTTAAGTAACAAGTTAAAGAATACAGCAAGTGGTGTACTCATTTGATCTACAATTTCTTTAAGCAGTTTTGGTGGTATCCCGTCAACTCCAGGTGATTTGTTTTCTTCCATCATCTTAATTTTCTTTGATACCATTTCAAAAAACTAAAAACTGCCCTAAATTATCTGATTCATCCCCTAAAATTGTTTAACTGGTACTGGCAGTGAACTGATACTTTATGTGGTAAACACTGAGCTGAAATACTCATTCAGGGCCTCTGCCATTTGAAACCCATCAGATATTACGTTTCCTGAACTGTTTCCTAGTGGTTCCAAGTTATCACGAACCTTCTGTTTACTCCTTACATAAGGATAGAAACTCTTGCTATCATTTTTTATTTCATTCGCCAATTTTTGCTCAAAGGTTCGTCTGGATTTTCGAATTTCGGTTGTAGCTAGGTTAAGTGCCTCTTTGTAGTTGTCTTATATATTTCCATGGTTTCTGTAAACTCTCCACGTAATTTGTTTGTAAGCAATCTTTCGTATAGCTTCTTTTGACAGGTGTTTGTTCCTAGATCGTTTCCCTTGCTTTTTAGAGGAACAAATCTTTCAATAATGCCCTCAATTTCATCTTTCAAAATGGTCCAACATTATGTTGCTGTTTTGCCCTTCATTAAGTTAGTCCAATCTATGTGTGCTAAATATTTTCTCATCTGTTTATATTTGCCTTTGTTAAAGCTTCTCCTCCATCGCCTTTTACCATTATTCTCTGATTGTACTTTTATACTAAAATGGATCTGGTTATGATCACTAGATCCCAACGGTTCATGTATTTTAACATTATCAACTAATTCGTTTTGAGAAGAGAACACTTAATCCAACAATCCCCACCTCTGGTTGGTTCCAAAACATGTTGGGTAAGAAAACAGTCCTGTTTTAGAATTAGAAACTGTTGGTTATCACCTCAAGCACTCTCTAGTGATTTCCATTGAATATGTCCATGATTAAAATCATCCATTGTAACACATTCCCCTTTATTATCTCCTTTATACCACTGTGCAGTTTCCTCTTGTCGTATGTTAGGACTACGATAAACTAGTCCTATTGTTAATGTTGAGTTTCTGGTAACTATGTTACACCAACTAGCTTCCTCTCAATCTGCTTTCCTTTTCATTTGTACTTCATATGCCTGTATGGATCATTTAATATAAGTAGTAATAGAGGTTAAGTACCGCGCACCGAATGAGTTGCTCCGGAGGAAACCCATGTTAAGAGATAGGGATTTTCCCCCAGTGAACTGCCGGGTTAAAGATAGGGATTTTTAACATGGGAAAGATAGGGGTTCCCCCAAATCTTGTAAACGACTTCTCACATACTGCTCCCGGGTTAAAGATAGGGATTTTTAACATGGGAGAGATAGGGATTCCCCCAAAACTGGTAAACGAGAAATCTCTTTTACAAATTCCTTCCGATTTGCTCCGAAAACGGTTTTCGAGATACCGATTTTGCGCCAGACCGCGCCCGGGTTAAAGATAGGGATTTTTAACATGGGAAAGATAGGGGTTCCCCCAAATCTTGTAAACGACTTCTCACATACTGCTGTATGCCGTTCCCCCGAAAATGGTTTTCGAGATTACGCAATGTGCAGACCGGGGCAATCCCGGGTTAAAGCATAGGCCCTTTTTATCACAAAGGTATCCGACCACTTTTCGAATTTTTATCTCGGGTTAAAGCATAGGCCATTTTTATCCCATGGTAAAGCATAGGCCGTTTTAATCCCACGTTAAACTATAGGCCATTTTTATCACAAAGGTATCCGACCACTTTTCGAATTTTTATCCCGGGTTAAAGCATAGGCCCTTTTTATCGCAAAGGTATCCGACCACTTTTCGAATTTTTATCCCGGGTTAAAGCATAGGCCATTTTTATTGCAAAGGTATCCGACCACTTTTCGAATTGTTATCCCATGTTAAAGCATAGGCCATTTTTATTGCAAAGGTACGCGACCACTTTTTGAATAAAATAACATATACCGAACACCATTTGAATAGGCTACTCACGAGATTGCTTGATCCGGATGCCGAGACTTCGCCAAGGAACCGACCCGTTATTTGTTTGACGATGACGTGTCCAATATGTGGTGTTATAGTAAGGCGTTATGTATAACAAAAGGCTTATAAATTCAACGGAGGCCGTTTTGTCTGAAGTAATGTATACGAAAGGTAGATTACATATAGGACTATGTTATATCAGAGCCTATAGCCTCGTTTTTTCGAACAGAGCGACCATTTTGGAATTAGCCCTTCGTATCTGTTCACTCACTCACTTTTGACCATTAGCGACACCTAGCGGAATTTTCCGGAACGAAAATAGTATGACCGATAGCGCCACTCAGCGGATTTTTTTCGAACTAAATGTAGGGGTGCTGCCCAAATTCGTGCGTCTTGGTTTGGCCATTAGCGCCACCTAGCGGATTTTTTGCGACCTAAATTCACCTGGCTGATATGTCGTGAACTACAAGTGGTACCACCTGACGGATAAGTTGTGAACTAAATGTAGGAGTACTGCCCAAATTCGTGTCTATTGTACGCTTGCGTGCAATAGAGCCCCGTGACGGATACATCATGAACCACAAACACCACTTTATGTGACGGCATGATGCAGTGACATCGTTAAAACTCTGCAGTCTGTGCTTTTGAATTTTCTACTCTACAATCTGTGTTCTTTCGACACGCCCACGTGAACTTTATGTTCTGTTGAACATTTTGGAAGATGAACAACATGACTAGTGATAACGTCCGACAAGGGATTTTGCTACCGAAGGCGCAGCCTTCTCCGGCTATGGGACCACTCGTCCTTTCGACCCAGACAATCAACCCGGACCAACAGCCAACGACCAGTTCAACGACCAGTTCGACGACCAGTTCAACGACCAGTCCAACGACCAGTCTGACGACAAGTTCGACGACCAGTTTGTCGAGCAAAACAATTTCGTCTCTGTCATCAGCTCCGGCAACCAACCCAACCATCAACATGACCCCACCACCTCCGACGAAGCGTCAGAAGCTTCACGAGATTTTGGATGACACATCACACGAGACTACGGATGTCACATCACACAAGATTACGGATGACACATCACGCGTTATGTCACAAGATTACGGATGACACATCACAAGTTATGTGGTGCCCGATGACAACCGAGCTAGTACCATTTCGGTTAATCCGAACGATCATGTGTTACTGTGGTGTAATTGTGTTTGACGTCATCGAGTAAGATCCATGGTTACCTACGTCAGCCATCTTGTAGCTCCATCACAGTGAGTTGTTTATTATTATCATTGATACGTTTAGTTAGCATTCTTCATTCATTAAACTGTTATAAGAACTAGCAAGTGATCTGAATATTGTATTTTAATCTCCTATGCAATGGTGTAGTACTTGAGAATAGATATTGTCTTGTATTGTTGATTACAATACGTTACTCGTTCTAGTAATGATGAACACGATTTAGACTTACCCCTATTCTAGACCGTGCATAGTAGTTCAGAGTCATAAGGGCTCTGATAAAGCTACATGAAGAGTTGTTGTCAATATCAAATCAAGAGTATCTATGGTGATGCACGCACTCCAAATTTTAACACCACAAGTAGGACAATCATCTAAATCCGACTCAGTGAAATAAGGAATGGGACAATAGTATATTAATATAGCTAACAATATATTATATAGATTTTGAAATGCAGCGTAGAATAGAACTGAAACCAAAGGTTAGATGTTTCATATTGCTGTTTATTCGTTTCATTTTAGCGTCAGTATCAGCTTGAGTGTCGTCGTTTTGTTTCGTTGTTCCGATGTTGTAATCCGTTGTTTCGCCGTTGTTAGACGCAGTAATGTATCCCATTTTGTTATTGACCTCAATTGGTTGTTGACGGCTCGTCTTGTGACTAGGGTGCGCCTCTAAAACATACAAACAAGTTCAGCATGTTAAATCCTACTTTCAAACGATCTGCCACACACGCACGCTCATATGTGATGCTAAATTCCGATTAGTAGACAAAAACCGCGTTCTCATCTCATTCGTTCCACGTGTTCAGCCAACGTTAGTAACCAGCTCACCAGCGTCTTCCTAAAATTGTCCCAACAACATCCTTCTTCAACTCCACCCTTCTTCACAAGTTTTGTCTTACCCGTTTGGTTTCGCAAACGATCTGTTGTTGCTGTTTTTTTCAGTTATCGCCATGGTTTTATGCCATATAGATATGTTGTAACCAAGAACCTCTCGTTTCTGACATATATGTCTACCTCACCTCCTTCCTTCTACTCTCCCTGTATATTCTCGTGAGAGTGTCAGTCAGTCTTTATTATATCAACATTTCCAACCCACCCTGCCACATCTATATTCTACCAACCTTTCCAGCCCATATTTCCAACACTTTATTCTATCAACATTTCCAACCCACCATAACAACTCTGTATTCTATCAACATTTCCAACCCACCATAACAACTCTTTAGTCTATCAACATTCCAACCCACCCTTCAAATTCTTTATTCTACCAACCTTTCCCGCCCAACCTTCCTATTCGTGTCACTATGCCTTACTGCTAATCATACCTATCCTTACAACCGCCTTTCCTGATGACCCTTGCACCCCGCGCACGCACGTACTCACGAGAAGGTTCAATAGGTAGGTGGATCAGAGGGTGGGGGCAGGTCGGACGGCGTCATCTGCTCCTGTCCCCAGTACTGCGGTTGTCCCGGCGCCTGAGGCTGTGCCTGCGGTTGTCCCCCATACTGCGGTTGTCCCCCGTACTGTGGTTGTCCCCCGTACTGCGGTTGTCCCCCGTACTGGGGCTGTCCCGCGTACTGGGGCTGTCCCCCGTATTGTCCCCCATTATACGCTGAAAAAACAACAACCAATGAGGAACCTTCCTCCTTCTTGTGTGTGTCTACCTCTCCTTTTTTCCTCTCCGCTCTCCTCTCTCACTCCCTGACTGTCTCTCCGTCTCTTCCCCTTCGCCTTCTCTCTCTGTTTCTCTGTTTGTCTCTCTCTATCACTGTTTGTCTGTCTGTCTCTGTATGTCTGGTCTGTCTCTGTCTGCCTGTCTGCCTGTCTGCCTGTCTGCCTGTCTGCCTGTCTGCCTGTCTGCTGTTCTGCCTGTCTGCCTGTCTGTCTGCTGTCTGTCTGTCTGTCTCTGTTCTGTCTGTCTGTCTCTCTCTCTCTTTCTCTCCCTCTCTCTCC
>OZ023215.1:49367836-49495336 GCA_963995525.1 Escarpia spicata
GGTTACATCAATCGGTCAAGCTAGCTTACATATACCCGTTGCGCAAAAAACAAGGGTTGCAATGATCACAATTACAGTGGCGCCATCTGGCGATGTGTTCACCAGTCAATTCTCTCAGATACAAAAAAGGCTAACTACAAAAGCACAGCGTATCGCAAACACGTAAGTAAATAACTCTTAATAACTGCTATTGTGCTTTTAATACATCGCCTGTTTGCAGATCAGAAGCCAATGGTCCAATGAATATAATCAACATTGAGTGGACGTCCGTACCTGGGAGGAGATGCACTTACACTGCTCCAAACTTAGCGTACTATTATAAATTTACTACAGCAATGCAGACATTTACCTGGTGGGAGTTCACCGTATTTAGGCGCTGAAAGAAACATACAACGGATTATTAATAATGGATTTTTCTTTTATTAATCGACGTTTGTTAGCTTAAATGGTTGGTGTTTATGTGAGGGGCAGGGTTTTTAAGGTTCCGCTCACACAGCCAGTGCAACATTTCACAAGCCCCCCGCTTCCGATGCCTGTATATTTGGTTTCCTGTTCATCGCATACTATAATTATATATAATCGTCTTCAATTGACATGGCTCATAAATTAACTAGTATGCGGGTGTGCTATTGGTAACGTCTATCCACGTGTAACCGGACATGTTTGGGGCCTAACCGCGCAAAAATCTGCTCAGTATGACCAAAGCATTTAAATTACCAAGCAGAGTCACTCAGCGAACCGCCATTTTGTATTTGAACTGGTAGCGTATACAATATCATTACGTTCTCATATGAATAACAGAGGGCGCTGCGCGAGTGACTATGCTTGGTTATTTTAATGCTTTGGTATGACATATAACGCCAGAAGTAAGAAGCGGCTAATTCAGGGTATATAACTAAATATCTGTGGGCGGACGATGATACCTCAAGTATTCAACATTCCAAACGTAGAACATGTACATGTATGCTGTGAGATAGGTTCTGATGTATCACGAAGTCGATTTGTTTCTTGTACTAATATCGAATGTTCATAATGTTGCGTTTGAATTTCACACAAACGTGGACGGTTTTCACACAGGCAATTTATCCGTGTAAAAAGCCTTTTAAAACCATAATTAGGGATGACTACTAGGAAACATTTTCCCATAATAGTATATCACATACTACATTGTACTACATTGTATTGCGATAGCGTTATTACCAATACAATACAATACAATACTATTACAGGTCCGCGTTCAATACGATCGACTCGCAGAAACTCTTCGAAAAGCTGTGTCTACTGTTGGTAGACGTCTCCATGAGTTACTGGATCCCTGCAGAAGAGAATTTCTTCAGCTTCGACCTCAGGTCGTCAGAATGAATGGCATGGATTCCTACACTATCATATTGAACACCAGAACTCCCCAGGGCTGTGTAATCTCACCGCTCCTGTATTCGCTCTTCAGGAATGACTGTGAGTCCCAACATTCCTCCGTACAGCTGGTGAAGTTTGCAGATGATACCACCTTGGAAGGGTTAGTGAGGAACCCGAAGGAGTCTGAGTACCGCCATGAAGTGGACAGGCTGGTGTCGTGGTGGGACGAAAAAATCTTCAACTGAACGCGTCCAAGACAACTGATATGGTCGATGATTTTAGACAGAAGATAGCCCCAGTTGCTCCCATTAAGATCCATGGTGTATCCTTAGAAAGGGTGGGCTGCTTCAAATTTCTGGGCACCATCATCTCTAGTGACCGGGGGCGGGAAAACAACATTGATGCAGTCGTGATGAAAGCCCAACAAAGGCTCCACTTCCTGCGCGTCTTATCGCTCTGCTATTGAGAGTATACATACATTCTCCACATGTGTGTGGTTCGGCAACATCAACCAGCGTCAGAAGAATAAGCTTGGTAGAGTGGTGAAAACTGCATCACTTTTAGTTATATACAGTGATTTATCAAGACGAGAGCTCATAAAATCATCATTGATCCCATTCACCCCGCCCACCATTTGTTCCAACAACTTCCATCAGAAAGGCGATTCCGGAATATCAGAAATAAGGCACATCGCTTCAGAAACACCATCATCTCCATGCTGTGTCAACATCATCACAGACTGAATCAAGGCCGATAGAGACGTGCGTGTATCAGTAATGCCCAGAACTCATAGATCGTAATATTCTTGCAACAAAATGATGATCAGCCTGTGGAATGTAATTCTCCGTGTGTGGTTTACTCCTCTTAGTTTTAGCTTAGCTTAGCAATTGTATTGGGTAATTTTCAGACAATGCTGTTATTATTAACCAATGCTATTATTATTATTATTTTGGTAAAAGTTAATTCCATGCGGTATAGACTGTAGGCCTAATACTGCTTTGTTTTATGTGTGTAGTGTGATTAATGTGGCTGAATTTTTTATACATGTTGATGGCAATAAATTATCTGTATCTGTACTATGGTAGTGCATTACAGTTATTATGAAATAGCGAATAGGAACTATGTGGCTAAAGAGTTCCGCATCACCAAACCATTACGACATGTGCTAAGTTATGTCAGTAACATTAATTACATTAATAACGTTAAACTAACATACATGCTACTTACGTCATCATAAGACGAAATCGAATCGTATTGGACTGTTCCGTCAGGGTATTAAAATCGGTCCGTGTTACTTGCCAAGTGAACAGTCTAACGTGTGTGTGTGTGCGTGTGTGTGTGTGTGTGTGTGTGTGTGTGTGTGTGTGTGTGTGTGTGTGTGTGTGTGTGTGTGTGTGTGTGTGTGTGTGTGTGTGTGTGTGTGTGTGTGTGTGTGTGTGTGTGTGTGTGTGTGTGTGTGTGTGTGTGTGTGTGTGTGTGTGTGTGTGTGTGTGTGTGTGTGTGTGTGTGTGTGTGTGTGCGTGGTGTGTGTGGTGTGCGTGGGTGCGTGTGCTAGAGAAAAAGAAATATCACAGTACTTCGTGATAAATATTTGTATAGTTGTTTTTAATAGTTATCAGTGGTTGGTGTTAGTACGTGACGTTATTGTTGCAATTAACGGATAAAACGGCAATGATTGCTGTTGTTTCAATTACAGCATTCTTTCCAATGCGATCGCTCTCACTGCTGACATTTACCTGATTGTGGTGCCCTGTACATAGGCGCTGAAAGGAACATACATACGAATATGGAATAACGAATAACTAACAAAACAGTCGAAAACAATAATTAATGGATGACGCCATCGCATGGCGTATACGAGAACAGCGCAGTTATTATCAATTATCGTTGATGCAAGGCCAACGAATAAGTGCATTTACAAAATATAGTTGAAAAGCAAGTTTGCGAACAGTATTGAAGTGGCGAAAATAACCCTGTGGATTTGTGTTTGCCAACTACCGTTACCATCGATAGTTCAACGTAAGATTGAAGCTATATTTGGTGGAGATAGATCGTAGAAGTTGGTGGTGCAGAAAAGTTGATAAACAAGTGGAATTACTGATTGATAAGTATTATTCTTGCCTTAATACCATTCATAAAGTAGCAGTAAACATATATTGGGTAGCAGTTGTGTTTAAAATAAGTTAGATAAAATATGTTATAACACTTTAGTCTAGTGAGTGATAATAGGATAAATTAGCCTACGATAAGTTTGTAAACAAGATTTAGCAAACCTCATTATGTGGTAGAATATATAGGTGATAAAGTAACAAACATAAAACAACTTACATCAGATAACATCTGTTAAACCAGTATCTGCTAGACACTTTGATTAGGTAGCTTTGTTATTAAAATTAAGCATTTGCGATAACCGGGCGAACTAAGTTCATCACTTTATGTAGTTAGTGTCCCACGTATTCGCTAGGGTGCGGTATACCTTAAATAAATAAGGCAGTCTAGCGTAAAGTAATTGATTGTATTTAAATTTGGTCACTACCGATTAACGTTGGCATTTCTGATAGGATAGATAGTCAGCTGTGACTATAACCAAAACTGTAACCGAAATAAACAAGGCGATTTTACGTAAAGTGTAACATTTGAGCACAGTAAACAGTCTTCTTAAAGACTACATAGACAGTGAATACTGTAAACACTGTTGACTAAAGTATTTAAAATAGCTAATTAGATTATTAGTATTAAATAAATTCTGATATGGCTCCTTGCAAGCGGCAAGTCAAGGCAAAGAGACACTTGGTGTGCGACGACTGCCATAGTTGGGTGCATTTTGCCTTATCCGACTGTGGGAAGTCATGGGCAGAGACCAAGGAAGAGGAATTCACCTTTCAATACGTGGGGTGTTGGAAGGTGGAATTTCTGGAGAAGGAGGTAGCTAGGTTGGTAGATATTGCGAAGGGGATGGAGATGAGAATCAGCAAGGAGACAGATGGAATGGAGATAGACGACAGTGAGAGAGTTAGGAATACAGTGAGACTGAAGGAGCAAAGTAGTGGCAAGAAGACCGACGAAAGGAGACTGAGGGGAGGGAAGGTGATCGGAGGGGAAGAAATTGGAGGATCGACGGCAGGAAATGTGACAGTTAGTGAGGAAGTTAAAGAAGACAAGAGTCGAGCAGATTATTCTCTCAGGAATGTTGCCACTAATGGGAGGAAGGGGACCAACATATAGAAACTGCAAGAGGATGGCGATCAACGCACTAGTTGAGCAGATGTGCAAAGAAGAGTGGGTGGGATTCGTAGATTTATGGGGATACTTTGTTGGGAGGGAAGATATGTACATGAGAGATGGCCTCCATCCAAGTGGAAAGGGGGCAGCAGTTTTCTCAGAGAAATTGCTGCAATCTGTTGAGAGTGGGACAGACTGCATCTATTTAAACTAGATTCGCAGGGGGGATTCACAGAGAAGCCTGAAACTGGAGGCATAGGTAAACAATAAATCAGCAAAGAACAGCCTGGAAAACTGTTCTGAATCAGAATATAAATGCCTTTGTTTAAATGCAAGGAGCATAGTAAACAAATGAAGTGAACTAAACATTATGGTAGAAGATATTGACCCTCACATAATAGGTATAACCGAATCATGGGCCACCACTGATATATCAGATACCGAATTGGGACTAACAGGCTATGTAATGTTCAAGAAAGATAGAATAGGAAGAAGGGGAGGTGGAGTTATTTTATATGTTAAAGAATCTATCCAGGCTTGGGAAATAAATTAGAAAGAGAAGCAGATTGCAAAGAAGCTGTTTGGTGTAACATAGTTACAGGAAACTCAACGTTAACTGTGGGGTTAGTTTATCGAAGTCCAAACATAAGTATAGAAGATAATGAAAAAGTACAAAACGTTATAAGGGAAGTTAGCAAACGGGACTGTATTATTATGGGAGATTTTAACCATGGTCATATACAATGGAAATCTAATCAGAGTACGGGGAGTGAGGACCACAACTTTTTAGTTTTAGTACAAGACAGTTTCCTTTATCAACATGTCTTAGAGCCAACCAGGGGTGAGAATGTGTTAGACATAGTTTTGTCCTCACATAATGAATTAGTTCACAATGTCAAATTATGCGAGCCGCTGGGAAGTAGTGATCACAACCAGATACATTTTACCATCAAAGTAAAATCAGAAAGAAATAATAAAAAGCAGTTCAGGAGAAATTGTCACAAAGGAAGATATAAGGTAATGAGGAAATACATAGTAAAGATAGACTGGAACAACACACTGAAGAATAAGTCAGCAACAGAATGCTGGAATATCTTAAAGAGTGGAATTAAGTGCATCGTCGATAAATTTGTTCCTTTAAAAAAACAAGGGAAACCATCCAGAAAGAAATACTTATTGAAAGAAATCATTAATAATAAGTACAAACAAACGATGTGGAAGTCATATAGATGTACTGGAAATAACGAAGACTACAACATTTATATAGAAGCACTTAACCAAGCTACAACTGAAATTCCAAATTCGAAGAGAAGCTATGAACAAAAATTTGCTTGTAATATAAAATAAGAGAACAAGAGTTTTTATGCATATGTTCGGAGCAAACAGAAAGTTCAGGATAAGGTCGGTTCTCTAGAAGATAGTGCTGGAAATAAAATATCAGAGGGATTCTTAATGGCTGAAGACCTGAATGAGTATTTTAGTTCAGTGTTTACCAGGGAACACATTAGCTCACTGCCAGTACCAGAGGCTAAGTTCAAGGGGCCAGAATCAAATTATTTAGAACAGTCAATTGTAATCCTGAAAATGGTAGCTACCAAAATAAGGGCTATGAAGGATAATAAATCACCTGGAGTGGATGGGATTCCGCCCAAACTAGTATTGGAAATTGTCGAACAAATTTGCGTACCGCTTGCAACAGTTTTCAACTTGTCTTTAGAAGAAGGAGTGGTTCTTTTAGAATGGAAACAGGCAAACATTATACCGTTATTTAAAAACGGTTCCAGAAACAAGTCACAGAACTACAGACCAGTGAGTTCAACGTCGATGTTTTACAAATTATTAGAAAGACTAATTAAAGATCACATGGTGGATTTTCTTGTTAAACATAACTTTATAAACTCATCTCACCATGGGTTTCTAAAAGCGAGGTCATGCTTAACAAATATGTTATGTTTTTTTAAAGACATCAGTAAGTGGGCAAACAGCGGATCACCAGTTGATATCATCTACTTAGATTTTCAGAAAGCTTTCGACAAAGTGCCACATCAAAGATTACTGCTTAAACTAAAGGCCCGTGGCATAGGAAATGGTATAATAAACTGGATAGAAAAATGGCTGATTGACAGAAGAAAACGTGTAGTAGTTGATGGGGAGGCTTCAAACCGGAAATCAGTTTTGAGTGGGGTACCACAGGGATCAGTACTGGGACCTATATTATTCTTAATATATATCAACGATTTGGACGATGATATAACAAGCAAGGTGTTGAAATTTGCGGATGATACAATTTTTTTTAAAAGGATTAAACGTGATGAAGATAGACAGCATTTACAAGGTGATCTTGACATATTTATCAAATGGTCTGAAAAGTGGCAAATGTTCAATTTTGGGATGTGCAAATGCCTCCACACAGGACATGGGAACGAAGATGTACAATATACAATGGGAGGTTCTGTACTAAGTACTACTGTAAAAGAAAAGGACTTAGGTTTAACCATTAGTGCTGATGTGAAGGTTTCAGAGCAGTGCGGAATTGCAGCTTCAAAGGGAAATCAAATCCTTGGATTAATGAGGCGAAACATAACGCATAGGAAAAAGAGCTAATGATACCGCTGTACAAAACAATAGCGAGCCCTCATTTAGAATATTGTATTCAAGCGTGGAGGCCATATCGCAGGAAGGACATAGATATGCTAGAAAGAGTACAGAGGAGAGCAACTAAAATGATACCAAGACTGAGGGGTCTTAGTTATGAAATACGCCTAAAAATGCGGTTTAACAACACTAGAGACAAGGAGATTGAGAGGAGATCAGATAGAAGTGTTTACAATATTGAATGGTTATAAAAATATTGATAGAAATATTTTTCTCAGTTAAGAAAGATAGAAGGACCAGAGGACATGAAGTTACATTATTAAAGGAGCAGTATAGATTATATATAAGAAAGTCCTCATACTCACAAAGGACTGTAAATGATTTGAACAGATTATCTCCCGATTGTGTTGGTGCTAGTAGCGTGAATATGTTTAAAAATAAAATCGACACATACCTTAAAAGGGCGGGATACACGTAGATAAAAAGAATTGGACTCTCGATAAGCCTTCCTTGTCCACCTGCCATCTAGAGTTAATTTTCTGGATGGCAATCTTGTTAAATCTTGTCTTGTTAAAGGTTGACAACATATAAATATATATATATATATATATACTTATATAGCGCCAACTCTAGTTAGAAACTATTCAAGGCGCTTTACATGTAAAATAGTAATAAATCAAAAAAGTAATTAATTAAGTAAAAAATGAATATTAAAAAAAATTCTTTAAATATTAGTATTATCGTGTCGTATAAACAAAAGATAATTGATAAAAGCTTAATGCCAAGTCTAAAAGTGACAATAGCAGTTAAAATATTGATTAAAAGAGAATGTTTAAAACTGCTCTTAAAAGTCTCAGTGTTCATTACATGCATTTAAAACAAGTAGATCACTCCGCAGATCCGGGACTGCTGCGACTGCTGGAGTTAAAATATCGATTAAAATAGAGTGTTTTAATGCGCTTTTAAAAGCTGCTTCACTGTTTAGTTCACGCATGGATGTGGGTAAATCGTTCCAGAGGTCCGGAGCTGCTGCCATATATCGATAGTTAAATTTAGTATCAATAGTGCCCTGTCGCCACATAGATTATAACGATGTAACGATAATTCAATGTATTTGTACACCTCTTGTGTGGTCATTACTCGTGCAATTAACCAATAAAGCGGCACCAGTGGCAGTGATCTCAATTACAACATTCAATTCAGTGTGGTCGCTGATGTTTACCTGATTGAGGCTGGCTGTACATCGGCGCTGAAAAACGTGACAGTAGATTAAACGTTAGTCCGCATTCATGCCACACAGAGGCCTACCATTGCAGGGTGCTTACAGATGAATGTTTCTCTTTGCTTGATTGTTTAATTTTCTTTTTACTAATGACGTATGTGTTTACTAAAGGGACACAAAAGGTAATTGTTTGGGCCTATACATCTAAAGATGTTAATAAAAACAAAACATTCGCAACAACAATGAAGGATATTATGCCAGCAGTTTACTAGAATAACCGCTGAAGACACATGATACAAGCTGTATGGAGAGCGCCATTGTGGTAGAAGGCCTGATGTCATGAGTCCTTACTCTTCCCAGTTCGCCGGACACTGAACTGGGAATACGAGTCTAGTTTACGAACACTCAATAACCCCCATTTCGGCAGACGGTTTGTTGTTAGCATTTTAAAGAATATTTTCTCAGCAGATTATGCCACGTTCAATTATGTAGATTCATATTGTGTTGTACGATATGGAAGTATACTAGTTGTTCATGCATGTAAAACTGTAACTTTTGTTTCCCTATAAGGGGTTGGTGTTAGTATTATGGGTGACTATCGGGGATATACTTATTATTGCTATAGTATTGTCATAGACTATTACAATAGCAATAATATTGTGGCGATAATATTATGGGATAGCGAATAACAAAAAACAGTTCGAAACAATAAGTCATGGGTAATGCCGTCGTAAAACCGTGAACGCAGCTGATTCCCAAAATGGTGAATCCGTGAACGGCGATATTATATAAAATTTAAAAAAGAGTTGAAAAGCACGTTTACGACCACTATTGTAGTGGAGAATGTAGCCCTGCGGCACGTGCTGAGGAAGAACAACCATTGCCTGACACCACTGACGTGTGTGTAAATAGGAAAGAGGAAATTGAGTCGTCCAAAAACAGCATGGCGAACCGCTGTTGAAAAAGAACGACACCACCTGGGATGGAGAACAAGGAGCAACGCGAAACCTGTAGCTGTTGACAGGCCGAGATGGAGACCTGTAGCATAGTAGCCTTATGCCTTATATATAGCTCGATGTGAGGTGAGATGAAAGTAGTCCTGTTGATTTGTGTTTGCCATATATTGTTACTATCGATAGTTCGGTGTAATGTCAACGACAACTATCGATAGTTCAATTCACTACCCATAGTGCACCACCGCCACATAGACTATAACGATGCAGTTATAGTTCGTTGTGTGGTCAATGCTCATCCAATTATTGGAGAAAGCGGCACTAGCTGCAGTTATCTCAGTAACATCAGTCATTAATAATAATAAGATGACTTCATTAACGCCAATATTCTCGGAAAATCCGAGCTCAATGACGCAACAAAACCAAAGGATTAAGCCTTCTCATAATCATGTGCAAGACAAAGTTCGTCAATAGATGGGCGGGATTGCTAAGAAGCTAAGGAGGATATGCGACAATCTTAAAAAGGTTTAGATGAACGTGAAATGAAACTATGTTTCCTAATGACTTAACACTGATAGGAAATTAATTTGACAAAGTAGGGGCGGCCACTGAGAGGAAATGAGTTCGACAAAGTAGGGGCGGCCACTGAGAGGAAATGAGTTCGACAAAGTAGGGGTGGCCACTGAGAGGAAATGAGTTCGACAAAGTAGGGGCGGCCACTGAGAGGAAATGAGTTCGACAAAGTAGGGGCGGCCACTGAGAGGAAATGAGTTCGACAAAGTAGGGGCGGCCACTGAGAGGAAATTAGTTTGACAAAGTAGGGGCGGCCACTGAGAGGAAATGAGTTCGACAAAGTAGGGGCGGCCACTGAGAGGAAATGAGTTCGACAAAGTAGGGGCGGCCACTGAGAGAAAATGAGTTCGACAAAGTAGGGGCGGCCACTGAGAGGAAATGAGTTCGACAAAGTAGGGGCGGCCACTGAGAAAGATCGAGTTCCAGCGGTCGTCTTAACTATGAGAACAAAAACTAGATTTGAACTAGCTGACCGAAACTGTCTGGGCTTTCTTGTTAGGGTAAGGACTAAATGTACATTCATGCAGGTTGTTTGGATGAATGGATTTGATAGGTATTTGTACAGATCTTGAACATAATGTGATATCGCACAGGGAGCCAATGAATTGATTTTAGAAGTGGCACTGAGCGAGAAACACGATCGTCATGCGGACATTTACCTGGCTGCGGTTGGCCGTACGTAGGTCCTGAAATAAACACACGACGGTAGATTAAACGAGTGCACGTCACGTAGTCCTGCAGGAAGTTTACAGTTACACCGAGTATTCACACGGCAATGCCGTAAAGGTTAAGGAATTATTGCTTCTTCCGCTTGACCAAACCATTACAAAATGCGCTACGATATGTCAATAGCATAGGTACATTAAACTAATGTACATACTACTTATGTCATCATAAAACGAAAACACGAAAATTAAACGTATTGGACTATTCCGTCCGGTATTAATCTTAGTGCATGTTACTTGCTACGTGGGCGCTCTAACATCGAGTTAATGGGGCTGTTTTAATGGCTTTCACACTGGCAAATTGCGTGTGTGTGTGTGTGTGTGTGTGTGTGTGTGTGTGTGTGTGTGTGTGTGTGTGTGTGTGTGTGTGTGTGTGTGTGTGTGTGTGTGTGTGTGTGTGTGCGTGTGGGTGTGTGCGTGCGTGCGTGCGTGCGTCGTCGGCATTAAGAAATATCAAGGTACTTCGTGATAGATATTACTATAAAGGCGTTTAATCGTTGACGTATGCTCTTATCAGTAGTTAATATGTGACGCTAATGGTTCAATTAACGGACAAAGCGGTACTCATTGCAGTTATCTCAGTTACAACATTAATTCCAGAGTCGTCGCCATACTGATATTTACCTGGTGGAGGCATTCCGTACCCAGGCGCTGAAAGAAACATACGACAGTAGGTTAAACGTTCGTCCTCATTCTCGTCACACAGCACTCCAGGAAGTATAACATTATACTGTGTATACAAACAGCATGCTGAGAGCTTTCACACCCCCTCCCCCCTCTGTGGCAAGAGTTCCGCTTGGCTAAACCATTCAAAGGGTGTTAAGATATGTCAATATTAGGTACGTTAAACTAACTACTACTTATGTCGTCAATAAAAGTAAACGTTTTGGACTGTTCCATCTGTGTATTAATATCGGTGCCGGGCACTTGTCACGTGAACACTGTCACATCGAGCCAGTCTCTCCATGCCCTTACACCGTGTCCATGTATAGGCTGAGGCCAGTGTTATTCATGTTAAGTCCTTTAACTCGGGCAAATTGTCCGTATGAAATCCTGCAATGCCCGTGTGTTTCTGATTTGTGATTCTACAAAATATTAACAAGTTTTATTTATCATGGTCGTGCCAGCTATAAAGGTCCAACCATGTATTTGGGTGTCTTTCACCAGATTGATGACAACTGTTTTTCATTGCTCTCATTCGGCTGTTTATAAAATTTATCGTTCTAAAATCCATAGAAGACGAGATATCGTAAGTCAACCAGCTGCCATCGTCATTTTGGCATTGTACTTGTTTGCCTGCTGCTCACGGTCAATTTCTGTGAAGAGAGTGCAACATTCTTCAAAATGGAGTCGAACAACGAATTTCGCGAAAAGGAACCTACTCAGTATTCATTGTGGTAAGCTAGAGCATGTGTGCATATTTTTGTTTTGGTGAAATTATCATATAAACTATAAAATTATTTCCGAACTCTTGTTCGAAGCGTACTCAAAGGACTTAAATCGGGAAATAACGATTTAGCCAAACACGTGAACGAGAAGATGCGCAAAGTTGTTTTTTCCATGACAATTTCGCCATTTTACTTGCGAGTGCCTGTGGCACGGAGTCCGCTAAAAGGAGGGCTAAAACATAATCTAAGAGATAGTTGCCTATCACGAGGCACAGGCGTAGGAACCGGTCCGGCCGTAGCGGTCATGGCCCGACCACTTACTCTCAAAACATTGATCTTTGCCGGGATCTGTATCTCGGTTTTATCAATACGTTTAAGAAACTCGCAGCGTTGCTAACTACATTTTTGATCGACATTCAAACAGCGATTACATGGTGTTTTTAACACACAAAGTTGGTTCCCATTCCTTTTATATGCCAACTTGCCCCCCCCCCCCCGCAATCCTACCGTATCACAAGTTATCGGCCCATTGCACTCTTCATATAGATTTGGAATTTCTGTGAGAATATTTGTAAATCTTATAATCGGCAGCAGTGTCTGAATGGATCCCGAAAGGGCACTTTCAGTGGTAAAAAGGTAAAAATGTAAACTTCTTAAGATTAATTAAGGGGAAGGTCCTGGTTTTGTGTTATTCATAAATAGGCAGCTGGTTGGGATCAATGTCCGGGTGGGAATGGGTCATCCTAAACTTATGTAGTCAAAAGTACAAATTAGGCGCTATACAAGGACAGAATATTGGGGGCAATGTCCCTTTCACGATTAAAAAGGACGAAGGTTGTGATCAAATTATCATTTCCTTTCAGTTGTAAAGAAGACTATGCTGGAAATATGTCCCAAAAGAGCATTTTGATTTTAACATAAACTAATTTGTTATACAAGGACAAATGACTGAGACAATGGACATTCCGGAGTTGCACTTCAATTGCCAAAACATATCACTGGAAAACAGTAAAAGGGAATGCATAGTCTTAGTTTAGTGTGTCACCTGAGTTGACTAGAGAAATTACTTCCTCAGTTTAAAAAAATGTTCACCTGCATAAACTGATTCACCACCAGTTTAATTAATACCATGCCATCACTAATCAAGTGCACTTTTGTCCAGCGCCGGATTTAGAGCACAGCAGACAGGCAGTTGTCCAGGTGCCTCAACAAAGGTTTGTTCAGTCGGGTTATATCCACGTGTCGTCTCTGCAGTGATGGTGTAATAGGTCCGGATGAGTGAGCACTGTTATGGTATGATGTCAGGTCAATAGCAGCCTACGGGCCTCGTCAGTCCTCAATCCGCCATGTTTTTGTTACAAACGCGTAAGCCCTAACAGTCTACGTTCCGTTATCAAAACGGCAAAGGATCCTATAAAAGGACACAGTATTGGGACATTGGCAAAAACAGAGCACTTTGACGGGAAAAAAGGACAACGTTTACCGTTCAATTATATTCTCTGTTCAGTTGTAAAAGGACAACGTAATGAACGTTAACGCCCAAATTTGCATTTTTATTCAAAAAAGCAAATTATTCATAATCCTTCCCTAGTCAGCATTTAAAGGTGACAACATGTGTTGTGTGTGTGTGTGTGTGTGTGTGTGTGTGTGTGTGTGTGTGTGTGTGTGTGTGTGTGTGTGTGTGTGTGTGTGTGTGTGTGTGTGTGTGTGTGTGTGTGTGTGTGTGTGTGTGTGTGTGTGTGTGTGTGTGTGTGTGTGTGTGTGTGTCTGGGTCTGTGTGTGTATGTGTGTATGTGTGTATGTGTGTATGTGTGTATGTGTGTATGTGTGTATGTGTGTATGTGTGTATGTGTGTATGTGTGTGTATGTGTGTGTGCGCGCACGCGCGCATATGTGCGTGTGTGTGTATGTATATGTATGTGTGGTTGTGTGTGTGTGTGTGTGTGTGTGTGTGTGTGTGTGTGTGTGTGTGTGTGTGTGTGTGTGTGTGTGTGTGTGTGTGTGTGTGTGTGTGTGTGTGTGTGTGTGTGTGTGTGTGTGTGTGTGTGTGTGTGTGTGTGTGTGTGTGTGTGTGTGTGTGTGTGTGTGTGTGTGTGTGTGTGTGTGTGTGTGTGTGTGTGTGTGTGTGTGTGTGTGTGTGTGTGTGTGTGTGTGTGTGTCTGTGTGTGTGTGTGTGCGTCTCTGTGTGCGTCTCTGTGTGTTAGTTTGTAGACGGAAAAATCGACACATATTTTTAAAAAAAACGCATGCTTACTTCATTGGCTATTAAAATGGTTGCGTGCTCTGATAAAATACCGAAGTATATATCGTAATTATACATCTCTGGGGTTTCGTTATTACCAGGAACTTTAACGTTTGGTGGAAAAGGTCATAAAACGTATGGATTATTTTGACGAACGTAGTTCAAATTGTTCGACTTTATTAAACGCATATTACGGATAACAATTTGAGGTATAGGCCCTATTTGTAGCTATCGGAGATAAAGGCAATATATCATAACCGGGTCTTTTCGTAAATGAAATTGGAACGATCAATGTTATTAGAGCGGAAACAAAGCTGTCGAATCTGCCAATATTATATGCACCATTTAGTTTAATTTTATTTTAAAATTTCCCACGCCACATAGTGGGATATCCCTCTTCAAACCAATCCCGTTCGAGAGCCTCGTTCGTTGGGTCGGACCATTTTCGGTAGCACTGCTACGCTTCTGAGGACATAATATTTGGGAAAGGTTAGGCTCAATGAACAACAGTGATGCTCTTGTTTCTTGCTTTGATGTTGTCTCGTGACTGCCAAGTTCAACGGTTTTGTAATAAATGTCGGCAACTGGATTTCCCAAGCTACTGGAAGTAACTAATGTAACAACCGTAATCATTACATTGACGATTTAAAATATGCATTTTTTAAAGCGCGCATTACTTGCATATTTTAATGCACTACGCATCTGGAACCGGATTCCCGATCGCCAAACATGCAAAAAAAACAGTTTTAACATATATGGCGGCACTACTGGCATTGATCTCGGTTATATAATTCATTCAAGTGTGGTCGCCATGCTGATATTTACCTGGTGGTGGCATTCCGTACCCAGCCCCTGAAAGAAACACACGACATAATGTATTGGTTATTACTGTATTGCATTATTAACTGGAGTGGGGGCCGTGTTTAATAAGTGTAACACTTCAACTGTCTCCATTTCCAGAAGAAATGTAAACTATTATTGTTAAAAACATATGTATGCGTTAATTTTGGAAATAACCATTCACTCATTCATTCATTCATTCATTCATTCATTCATTCATTTATTAACATTCGCCCGCGTTCGTGCCACATGGTATTGCAGGAAGTACGCAGTTACATCGTTTATTCACATGGCAGTCCTGGGGGTTGGTGGGCGGGGGTAGTGTATATCAGTATGAGGATGTGGTTGTTGTGACTGTTGTTGGTATTTGTTAAACTTATCCTGATCAGCCAATCATGTTGGCCGCAACTGATCAAGTGCAACTGTACCACAATTGTATTGCGAGAACTACTTGCTTGAGATTGACAAGCAGACATTTACCTGGCGGCATTACTCCGACACCCTCTGAAACCATAGCAAACGTTAGTCAAAGTTTACCTGCATAACTGGCAATATCACAGCAAGAAGTTGTCAGTTGTATAAAGTATTCATACAAGCAAAAATATCGCCACCCTCCGGATGGCGTTACACGGACATATACGCACATATATGCACATGTATGCGCATATACGCGCATATATGCACATATACGCACATATATGCACATATACGCACATATACGCACATATACGCAAATATACGCACATTTACGCACATATACGCATATATACGCACATATACGCACACATACGCATATATACGCATATACACACATACGCAGAAGACGGTTTCCAGCTTTATTCGAGATACACTGGCACTTTTCGCCCGACCAGAATAGACCAGACTAAACAAGACACCCTCCGACTGCGGTGTATCCACTGCGCTCTACTGTAAGCCACTGCGCTCTACTGTAAGCCGCCGTGACATCATAATCACGTAAATTTTACAACTTTCCGCTACGTCAATTGTAGGCGGGGCTAGTCGGTGTCGGTCTGTCGTCTACAAAAGTTTTCAGGTTTATGACGCAGGATGTTAACTCTTCTTCAAGTTGTGACTTTGTAATGGTTGTTGACACATATTCATTTCAGCATTTGGACCAAACAGATATATGGCTACGAGTTTCTAAATCCCCAAACCCTTCTACTGACACTATACCAAACACGGAAAAACACAAAAAGACACCTGACATTTTGGGTGGGTGCTTCAGTTTCATTAACCATATCTTAGGAACCAGCTGTCGTAGAGTAATACGGCAAATATGTGCCTTTCTGGGGATAGCCATGCAGGTAACTTCAAATTAGAATGTATGTTGACGTAACGAGACAAGAAGGTGGTGCATTTCAGTAAGAACATTTACCGTGGCTTGACCCAGATGCAATAGGAAAATATACATGTGATCGAGCTAGCGCATGTATGCATGTATTTATATGTGTATATCCGACGTAACATCAATACCGACAACCCATGTGATATCTATGAAACAGCAGTGGACGATGACATCATGTTTGACGGAATCCCGCTTCAAAGGTTTCTGCCAGCCACGCATGAGGTGAAGGAATCATCACAAATTCGCCCAACAAGTCATGTGATTTAGACCCGATTCTTACGAGGCTTTTGAGACAGTGCCTGGATCATTTCGTGCCGTTGATTACAGCCATTATCAACAAATCGTTGGCAGCGTCAGTGGTACCCGTGTTTTTTTCAAAAGTGCAGCTGTGAGACCATTGCGTAAAAGGCCGGGCCTCGATAAGGAAGTTCTGAATAATTATCGGCCTGTGTCAAACGTACCATACGTGTCGAAACTTATCGAGAAAGTGGTTGAACACCGTTTGAAAGATCACCAGGACACCAGGATATCATCTATACAATATTCACCAATCGGCGTACCGCAATAATTATTCAACCGAGTCAGCTCTAGTGAAAGTCCAGAATGACATCGCAGAAGCTTTTGATCAAAGATGTGTAGTTGTCTTGGTCATGCTGGATCTGTCCATTGCGTTTGACGTCATCGACTATGCCATAATGCTAAAATGTTTTAAACACTCAGTTGGCGTGACTGCAGTAGCCCTGGATTGGATGCAATCTGTCTCGGTCAGCCACACAACTTCGTTTAACGCACATCTATGTTGCGGCCTGCCACAAGGATCTGTGTTGGGACCGAAATTGTATTGCATGTACACTAAACCAGTTGGAGATATAGTGAATAAACATAATCTTCGTTACCACTGTTATGCAGACGACACACAAATATATTTATCCATCAAGCCTGACGAGAACTGGGCCAACGAAAGGTCAGCCATTGAAGCATGTATGGCTGAAAGCTGAAACAAATGAATGTCAATCCATATATCATCAAGTGGTATCGTTCTTTTCTAACAGACAGAGTGCAGCTTGTTAATGTAAATCAGACTCTTTCCCAAACTGTGGTAACAAATACCGGTGCACCACAAGGTTGTGTCAGTTCGCCGATTTTGTACACTCTGTATACAAATGACTGTACCTGCAGCAGTACTAACAACTACGTAATCAAATTCACTGATGACTCGGTTATTCCTGGTCTGTTACATGTTGATTCTGACATCAGAACATACATGTCTGAAATTGAAAGCTTTGTACATTGGTGTGACAATAACCACCTAAAACCCAATGTCAACATGACTCAAGAGATGGTTTTTGATGCTAAATGTAATGTTGCCGATCACTTGCCTGTTTTATCCATGGTGACGAAATTGCCCAGGTCAGTCAGTACAAATACCTAGATAACACACTTAGATGGAATGTCCATGTTCACAGCGTGTGCTCAAAAGTCCACCAGCGGTTGTACTTTCTCCGCAGACTGAGAGCTTTTGGTGTCGATGACAAAAAACTTGTTCTTTTTTATTGCTCCATTATTGAAAGCATACTGCGCTATGGTATTACTGTTTGGTTTGGCAATGTGTATGTTCAGTTAAAATCACAGCTCTCTCAATTGATGAGAACTGCCATGAAAATCACAGGTTCCACATCTCCCATGATCTCCCTTCAGGAGATTTTTGAACAGACACTGAGAAGATAGTCAGTCAAGATTATTGATGATACTAAACATGTGCTACATAATTAATTTCAGCTCCTGCCATCTGGCAGACGTTATATAACCCTCGGTGCAGGCTTAATAGATACAAACACTCATTCGTGCCACTGTCTATTACAACTTAATTCATGTTGCCTGCTGCCACAGTGTCACTTGTCGTTTTAGAATAAGTAATGTGTATGCATGTATTATTATTTATTGGCGGGTGGATGAATAGAAACATGTTAAAACTGAACCAAAAAAAGCGAGCTCATTGTGTTTCCATCCAAACATCGAATTCCTCAGGTGAACGACTTGTCCCTCATGGTCGGGGGCAGACTACTACACGCTGTGCAATCCGTGAGAAGTCTTGGAGTTAGAATGGACAGCGGCTTGACAATGGAGAAACAGGTGAATGCGATCTCCAAGTCCTGTTTCTACCACATCCGAAATATTGGCAAAGTCAGACAATACATCACAAATGACGCCTGTAATATTCTAGTCCAGGCACTGGTAACATCTCGCCTGGACTATGGAAACTCAAGGTTTGCCTCAGGTATTAATTGAACGATTGCAGCGTATAGAGAACTGCGCTGCTCGCCTAATCACCAGGACACGCAAGAGCGAACACATAACGCCTGTTATACCGGCTCCGCTTTAAGGTCAACATCTGTACGTATAAAGTGCTCAACGGATTGGCACCGGCTTACACGAGTGACATTATGCAGAAACATCAACCAACTCGTACAGTAGGGTGTCTAAGGGATAGTATCGTTATTTGCCGGATAAAAGCATGAAAATTGGACCATATATATAACATTTCACAACGATTCCGATTAGATGGGACTCCACGTCAGATTTTGTGTCTTTGACCTTGAATTTCAAGGTCAAATGCTACTGACTGTGAAATACATATTTTTCAATACCATATCTGTTTTTGTATATATGTACGAATGTATGTGTGTAATTCTGTATGTGTGCATGTGTGTGTGTCCATGATCTTGAATGTCAAGGTCAATTTTTTTCTCACAAAAAACATCGTTGTTCTTGTTTATATGAATATATGCGTGTACTTATGCATGCATGTGTGTATGTAAGTATGTCTATAGGTGTGTATATATGTGTATGTATGTATGTATATATGTATGTATGTATGTTATTTACCCTAAATGTCAAGGTCAAACATTACTGAAAGTGATATATATATATATATATTATTTTCTTATAAAATATTTATATATATATATATATATATATATATAGATATGTGACCCATCTTAACGAAATGAGTCGGATGTCGGCAAAATTTCATATATGTATATACATATACAAATATATATATATATATACATATATATATACATATATATATATACATATATATACATATATATATATATATATATATATATATATATATATATATATATATATATATATGAATGCATGTGTGCACTTATGAAATGAAATTTTTGAAATGTTTTCTTCTTGCCTCGTTAACAGACGTTGCTGCACTAGACTTGTCACACATTGTGATGACGAACTTCTCCATCAATTTAAATTATGGACTAGTCACGTCTAACTTGGCAAACGATAACCTCGCTATGGTTGCAAATGTCTCTGTCACACCAGGAACTTCAGAACAAGTCTTCCACGGCGACCTTTCCCCACCCATGGATCGCTGAAACTACATCATAGCCCGTCATGGCATGGAACATCAGGAGTCCCTTAGCCTTCAGCTCCCCAAGGCTGTCAGAAACGGTGTTGACGTGTATGTTTCTGAAATTTCGCCCTCTTTCGAATGCCAACCGCAATTGGAAGTTACCGACGGTCGTTATCAAACAGAAGAACAATCCAACGAAGATGACGACAATATCCGTGTCTACGGTGCGCACCTCGACTGTCTTCGCCCCTTGCCGAAAGGCGTGTAGTGAGTGGTACACTACACGCGTTTCTACCTCCTCCTGGGAACACAATTTATCCATGACTGTCCCATAAGCAGCTACACTGTCACCAGTTGTCACTGTCACGCACACTACCTTGTCTTATGGCCATTGCTCCATCTGGACTGCTTCTCCAAGAAACTTGAAAAGATCCTCCTTGTTTTTTAGTCCCGCAGGAACTCCGGCCATTTCTTTGGAACCTTGGCTTGTCTTGTAACTCGCACTCTTCTAACGTGTCCGCGCTTCTCCTGGCTATTAATTTCAAGCTGGTATCGAAATCCAGTCCCACACAATGTCTAACCGCGATGTTGATTCAGGTTCCCTCTTAATGAATGGTATGAACACTTGCTCGGCGTATTCCTGGAACGTTGCGCAGCCTGTAGGGGTCAATATGTGAGTTAGGACAGGTCCGTCAAAAACATTTGCGTCTACAAAATTAATGGAGGAGCCTCGGTTTGGTCGGGAACTTCATTACAAGATAGCAGGTCCGACTTTGTACCAAACCTCACTTCCCCAAATAGAGATAGAGAAGGTGAGAAAGGTTGGTTCTCGTGCGCAAAAAAACACAGCAGGGTCGCCATCGCCGACTTGATTTGTAATGTACAACTTGCCAAACAGTGATGCGTCTGACTTGATATTCGACAGTTGCGGACCTCTTCTCCAGCTTTGGTTTTCGTAGCGTGGGAAAGCTGTTTATCTTGTTCGGGGTGCTGAACGATGTGCTCCTTTCGGGGAGCACAACTAGACTGCTGTACTCAAGTTCGAAGGGATTTCCGTGTTGCTGAATGACACCGACGAGTGCAGTCACGTCGGGGTGGCACTTTCGCTGAGTAGCCAATGTTTCTTCGTGGTGCACCTCGCTAGTTGTTGTCTGTCGGGTGATATCTGTTTTTCAAATTCTTGCAGGAGTCGTGCCAACTCTGTTCCTGCGAGGACCCATCTTTGAAAAGCTGCTGCTTCTTCAGTGAAACCGATGATGCCTCCTATCCCCTTCACACCTTCACACCTTCACACCTTCACTTGCCTGTTCGTGCGCCTGGTCGACGGGCGTTGCTCTGAAACTGCGAATCGTTTTGGGCGCTACCCAATCGCCTTGTGTGAACATCGTCGACGCTGCATGGAAAAATGTCTTCATGTTCTCCAGGTGCACGCTGACCGTAGTTCAGCATCATGTAGACGCTGGTAATTCCCGTTAATTAATGTTACCTAGTTAGAACTATGTCTTGAAATAAAATAAAATAGACCAGCATATACACTTAGCTTTCATATATGCACAAAAACAGTCGCCCTGCTGAAGAATAGAAATGTCCATATCATTACTATTAATTTTGTCCTTGACATTTCCAGGTTACTGACATGTAACCTTGACAGCCACGGTCAAGAACACATTTGATTTGGATCCGGCATGCATGCGTACAAAACAGCGATGGTACTGAACAACTATTAGGTTAATTATCGTCATTATCATATAAACAAAAACAGGGATGTTTAAAAAAAAAATTGACCTTGGCATCCAAGGTCATATATATATATGCATGCCCACATACACGCAAACATACATAATTATACACACACATTCGTACACATATACAATAACAGTGGTGGTATTGAAAAATATATTTTTTTACGTTCAGTAACGTTTGACCTTGAAATGCAAAATCTGACGTGGAGTCTCCTGTAATCGGATTCGCCGTGAAATTTTATATATATGGTCCCATTTTCATACTTTTATCCGGCAAATAATGATTCGACCAAAAATTGACGTTAACAAACCAGACTAGTACCTTAAGATCAACGGATAAGTCACTTCTCATCGTGCCTGTGCTAGCTACGGACTGTAACTTATGGTGAACGTTCGTTATTTCAGCCTTCACGCGTCAAAACTGTAGAACGCCTTGCCTGAGAACATTAAGCAACTGAACACTTTCAGCTCTTTCAAAAGACATTTAAAACACATCTCGTTAAACTGGCGTACGACTGACGTGATTAAGTCACGCTCTCGTTTTTATGACATTGCTATATACTAATGATTTATTCGTAATGTTTTATTCATGTGTGTATTATAAGCGTAATTTATATGTATTTATTTATTTGTTATGTTTAAATCAGTCTTTATGAGAGTATTTGATCTCAAGTGGATTCTGGCGATATTTAAATACCGATGTTATTATTATTATGTATGTGTAGATTATGCATACATGTACGTATGTATGTATGTATGTATGTATGTATGTATGTATGTATATATGCGTGTGTGCGTGTGCGCGTGTGCGCGTGTGCGCGTGTGTGCGTGTGCGCGTGTGCGCGTGTGCGCGTGTGCGCGTGTGCGTGTGTGCGTGTGTGCGTGTGTGCGTGTGTGCGTGTGTGCGTGTGTGCGTGTGTGCGTGTGTGCGTGTGTGCGTGTGTGCGTGTGTGCGTGTGTATATATGTATTTATGTATGTATGTATGTAAGTATGTTTGTATGTATGTATGTATATGTATGTATATGTATGTATGTACGTATGTACGCATGTACGCATGTACGTATGTACGTGTGTACGTATGTAGATATGTATGTATGCATGTATGTGTATATGTGTGTATGTGTATGAATGTGTAAACGTGTGCGCATGTGCGTGTGTGCGTGTGTGCGTGTGTGCGTGTGTGCGTGTGTGCGTGTGTGCGTGTGTGCGTGTGTGCGTGTGTGCGTGTGTGTGCGTGTGTGCGTGTGTATATATGTATTTATGTATGTATGTATGTAAGTATGTTTGTATGTATGTATGTATATGTATGTATGTACGTATGTACATATGTACGCATGTACGCATGTACGTATGTACGTGTGTACGTATGTAGATATGTATGTATGCATGTATGTGTGTATGTGTGTGTGTGTATGAATGTGTAAACGTGTGCGCATGTGTGTGTGTGTGTGTGTGTGTGTGTGTGTGTGTGTGTGTGTGTGTGTGTGTGTGTGTGTGTGTGTGTGTGTGTGTGTGTGTGTGTGTGTGTGTGTGTGTGTGTGTGTGTGTGTGTGTGTGTGTGTGTGTGTGTGCGTGTGTGTGCGTGTATGTGCGCATGTGTATGTAGATGTGTAAATAACTCTAAATAATCACGTCATGTTTTAATATGTCGCCAATTGTTAGAGCACAGGCCAAAGGTGCCAAGAAGCGACTGAAGCCAGAAAGAAACAAGCGGATCGCTGCGTCTGGGAGGAGACGCCGTTGCTTGTTATATTACTAGATGGTTAAGGCAGTGCTTATCAACCGATGTGCCGCGGCAGACCAATGTGTGCCGCGGTACTTTCGAAAAAACAACATTACTGTGCTTTTTAATCCAAGCTACTCTCGTATTATAAATGTTACAGTATTCGTTTGTGTCGATTGAGGAACTTTGATGACGGGGTTTGTGTCAAATGTGCCAACAAACAAGCCTTCAAACCTTACACAATTTCTTTAGTCGCAAATATTTCAGGGCAAACATCATCAAACGTCAAGACATCAAGACCAATCAAACGGCACTTTATGAGGGCTTGGGTCACAACCACAATCCATACTTCTTCAAACGTTGTTTTTGTTATGGCTCTTTCAAGAACTCCTACAGATAAAATATAGCAGGATAGTTTTTGAAGTTGCACAACGATTTGCAGCATGAACAGTTGCTAGAAAATGATTTCTGGCATAAACTGGCATATGCTGATGACATCGTTAGGAAGATTAAATGATTTAATCGAAGAATACAAAGTCGCGGTGAGAATATGCTGACATGTACGGACAAGCTAAACGCACTATATTCAAAACTTCAGCAGTAGACAGGATACAGGACGAGACTCATTTCGTATGTTCAAAATGGACCAGGTATACGCATCCTAAAAAGAAACTGCTGAATGTGGACAGCACATACGGGCATTATGTTTCATGACAAGCTACGCCATTACTTTAAGTTGACCAACATGGATCAGTATGACTGTGTTCTTTATCTGTTCGCTTGATCTGCCGAAGCACCAAACTTGGTGCGCGACCGCACTCTCAAATTTACGTTCAGTGAGGTGATTCTGGACGCATTTTTGGTGCAATTGATCATATTCATGGTGTATTTGCTACCGTTTTCAGCAACACACCTTGGCAAAATCGAATAATTTGTCGTTCATTTTGAGCTTGCTGCCACAAGGATGATTCAATATGCAGCTCAAGTATAATGAATATTCATGCACGCGCAGTGAAACACACAGAGACTGGTGACGTCACACACACAGTCAACATGTCAGATTTCGAGGTGAGTTGTTGCAAGCAATGGCTTTTTAAATCAGCAATTCGTAGACATAATGTATACTGACAGCTACTTTTAACATTGTAGGAGGCTTATGTATTGTTTATTTATCCTGCCTCTAATGCCGTCCACTGGGTAACTTTTCGATTAAGTATAATTATAACATCCGACCGTTCAATCCGACTGCCCGCGCGGGGGCGACGACGACGGCAACAATCAGTGCGGGTTGGGTCTGTGTGTATACGGGTCTTGCCTTTCAAGTCAGCCGTTTTTGAAACGTATATATTTTTTTAAATCTAATAATAGATCAGATCAAGCGGCGCTGCTTCATGTGAATAGCACATTTGATACTCGCTAAAAACATACAAATTAATAAACATTTATTTTTTACATGTTACTTTACTGTTACTGTACACTTTTCGCGATAATGGCCCATATGTATAATTATATACAACATTAATTATTAGAGCAAGAATAAAAGAAAACATACAGTGCACTCTGGATAAGGTCGAACCTCCAGGGACCTATGACAATACTGATAAGTGGAACTGCTGATAACTAGAAAGTTATCAGAAGGGCCCAGGACCGGGGGAAAAGATTGACTCAACTTAGCAAAAATTCACTTATGTGAGTTCAAGTTATCTGGAGTGCACTGTATATGACCAATGCATACAGGTAATTATGTAGAAGCAAATTAAAGGTTGGCCAAAGTAATGGATTGGGACTTTAGCCTGACTGAATCAGCATTACAAGGCTCTCTTGTATTTCTTTCCCATTTAGCCAGCTGTACACTTGGTGATAAGTTCCATAATCTAATATCTAAACTGAATTAATCTGCACAGCGTTGAATTAGTTAACTCATATTTATGCTTCTTCACTTCACTTTCCCATAACCCGTAAGGATCGTTGGGGCACGACTGACGACTTCTTAACCAGTTCTCTCCACGTTTCCCTATTCCCCACAGCCCTCTGGGAGTCGGCGAACATATTTACGCTCAGTTTCCTAAATTCAGTGCCATTAATTAGGCAATGGATCATCTGATATAAGGTGGTGCCTGACTTTGTTCTGCCCCATTCTTTTCTGTGCGACATCTACTGGAAAGGTGTACATCACTTTGTGTTTCAAATGGATGTGTGCATCTGATAGCTTTGTCTATCAAAATGCATAGCACTGCTATTAATTGGACAATGTGTTAACTGACACAGTAGTGAAGATGTCTGACTTTGTTCTGCCATATTAGTTGCGTGTGGCTTCTGTGGGAATATGTACATCATTACCTATATGTTTCAAATGGATTTGTGTAATGGATCGATTTGTGCATCCAAATGCACATCGTCCCGTCATTACGTTGCAAAATAGAAGTACATAATAAAATGTATGCATTCTTATGCTCATCATGTTTGGATTGTGTTCTACATCATATTCTTTAAAATGTGTTGAAACAAGTTGGAGTTAAGTGAACTATACTGGGAGTAGTGTATATATATTTTTAATTTTTTTAATTTTATAACTTTATTTCCATCATACAACGGCCATTTTATTTTGTCATCGAAACGGGAATTCGACAGAAACAAATTCAATATCTTTTACTCTAAATGATGGGCAGAACAAATAATTATTGCATTCCCTGTACAAAATAAAACATTTTGTTACGCTGATGCAGTCTATTTTAATATTTTGTTGACAATAATGTTATTATGCTCTTTATAGATCTACATTTTTCAAACTAAAATTTAACCTTATGTAGATAGGAAAGTACATAACCACCTATGCTATTTTAATATCGTACAGTATTTCATGCGATGTATAATGTTGCTTATGGAAATAGCAGCTGAATTTATGGTGCAAACAAAATGGTTTCATTACTGAATGTTTCTCGGCTTCAATAAGTTTCTGTTATCTAAACGTTTCATTAAAACTACACTTAAAATGCATAGCCAGATATACATAGTGAAAAAGGAACATGATAGTACCATGGATGAGATTTCGTATGTTTTTTTAGTCCAACAAAAACGTTGGCAATCATTCAATATCTGAATATGTCATTGGCGGCTTCGACCTTCGTGCGTGGAGAGCTGGTGGTTTTTCTTTTAAATCATTCCGTCTGTCATGAACTGTCGCTATATTCATTCTCCGTTTATTCCATATATTGTCTTTCTTTTCTTTGCTGAATATGTGACATAAACAGCAGCTGGTCCACGTTTCTTTTTGATAATTTTATCGGTTACGATTCATTCGCATGGCGGTGGCTAATCCAAATACACACATGTTGATGACGTTTTTCTTGCATGTATTAACTCGGCGTAGCTAATCGAAGTCTGACGGACAGTTCCGAATATTCATGAGCATGCCTTATACGGATCGTGAAGGTGGGGCTTTCGCAGTTATTTTTTCGATATATTGTCAGGGTCATTGGTGATTAATAAAACATAATTCTGATGAAATAAAGGCATAGAATTACATGAAGTAATCATATTAACATGATTATTTAATACTCGCTTTAAGGATGCTAAATGGTAATGGGGATTTTCATTGATAATGATGCTTAACATTAATTAAATTACTGGTTTAAACATCGTTTATAACTTGCAACATTGAAATTATGTTATAATACAATAAGTGTGTTATAATTGTAGAAAAGTTAAAAGAATACACATTGACAAGACGGTGTACCGCGAGAATAGAGCCAACTCAAAGGTGTGCCGCGACATGAAAAAGGTTGAGAAGCACTGATCTAAAGAGACTTACGTCTGACGAAGGGCGGTGGCTGATTCAATGAAGCTGAAAGACAATGGCTCTCGTAAATAAATATATTCCAAAAGAACACATGTCACATATCTTGCAAGTTACAGACACATCGAAAACACAGTTTATAGCGTTGAGTCGAATGGATACATTGCCCTACTCTGACATATTGCATCCTTAGACATCACCGCAATCCCAGATGACAATGCATCTTCTAATAACATCACACCCTCAGATCACATCACACCGTCAGATGACATCGCACCATCAAATTATATCACATCCCCTCAGATGACATCATCCCCCAGATGACGTCAAACCCCAGATGATGTCACATCCCCTCAGATGACATCACACCCTCAGCTGACAGGTGACTCTATCCTCTGTAGCCTTCAGGAACGTAATTATTGATTCCAATGTTTCCTCTGGTCGCTAGATGGCGTGTGGAGTAGCCTAATCAACGCTGGTTAAATATGTGTCTTGGTTCATTGTCGATGTCATTTTCCGTATCCAAATAGTCTCTTTGATCCATTACACTTATGTTCAACCATGTTCGCTCCCTCCCAATCCACAGTACGGCTATTGCTGTCGGCATCACCCAGTAGCCGACTTATATATACCTGCCAACTTTTTTTATTCCGGGAGATTCATCAGCGTTTCACGACGCTTCCCGTGTCGCCCTGTCTCGGATCTTGACATCGGAAGACAGGAGGTGCTGTTGGAGACCTCTCGCCGGAACTTCAGCGGTTTAGCACGTCTTAGCACGTCTCTCGTCGTGTCGCACTGTCTCGAAGATGGGGGATGCTGTTGGAGATCTTAAGCGAAAAAGTGCCTGTATTCCGGGGGACCGGGAGATACACAATCAAGGAGACTCCAAGGAATACCTATGCTCAGTTGATGTTGATCCTTTATTTACTTACCACCAGATCTCTGTTTCCTCGGCAGATAGACGAAGAAGTAGACGGCCGCAGCGGCGCCACAGCACAGCATCAGTAGTACCGGTAGGATGATTGCAACCACGATAACCAAAGTAGGCATTCTACAAAGTAAATGTAAGTTCTTATATAGCGCAGTTCCACTCTTCAGGACTGATCAAAGAAATTATACTTTATTCCCTGGCAGACCTGTTCAATTGAACGCCAACTCGACTTCTCTAGGAAACATCCAGACATGCTGCAATTAATGAACGAGACCTATATCCACCACTGTCTATAGCCATGTACTCATTCGTACAGATGGGTGAACTGGAGCAACGTAGAGTGAACGAACTTGCCCAAGGTTCGAAACGGCAGGACAGGATTCGAGACCGGGTTCGCTCGATTGAGAGTCCGACGCTCTAAACACAGCGCCACTGCGCTCCACAACAGCAACGGCAAATCGTTGGCTATATAGATTTACAATAATGACCAGCATAACTTTGGAGATCATTTGGAGACCACCATAGCAGCATCGCAACGGCGACAATGGTAGCAATTAGTCATTTACTAACCAATATTGCTGAACAATCTCTAAAGTAATGCTGGCCACTATTGTACATTTAAATCATCAACGATTTGTTTTCGTTGCTGTTGCGTGCGCGCGTAATATAAAATAATGTAATGTAATAATGTATTAATTACTTGTATTATATCGTGTTTATGAGTGTGTGTGTGTGTGTGTGTGTGTGTGTGTGTGTGTGTGTGTGTGTGTGTGTGTGTGTGTGTGTGTGTGTGTGTGTGTGTGCGTGTGTGTGTGTGTGTGTGCACGCGAGTAACAATATAATTATATATTATGTTACACGCGCGCGCACGCACGCAACGCACGCACGCACGCACACGCAAACACATGCGCGCGCTTAAACAAATAAACAAGTTAAGAAAAGAAAAAAGAGAACATAAAAATCACTAATAGGATGCGGGTATCGACAGTAAACTATAACACCAATATCTACAGGAAGACTGGTACAATATAAAGAACACCAATCACAAACGAGGAAGACAAGAACAAGACAAGGAAGACAAGAACAAGACAAGGAAGACAAGAACAAGAGGGAAGCGGCAATTTTCCGAAACAACTTGATGACTTCCAAAGGTACCCACGGTGGTGGGTTGCAACAATACTGTTGGGCTGTTTCTCCACAGCAGCCTGTGTACGTCCCGTTTAGCTCGGGCGTTGGGCAGATGATATAGTCGTAGTAGGTTCCGTAGCGGGTATTTCCAGGCGGTCGCATGTACGCGTTGTTTTTGCATATAGTCGGCTCTGCAAACGAAGATGGATGATGGTCCGACACACTCTCTTATATTCATCCTCATAATGTCGGTAAGCATAGCAATACAGGGAACCAATCAGTATCGGGCTTACTAAACACAAGTTGGCGAGCAGTATACCTTCAACATTAATGAAACACTAGGAACAGATGCCTCCTTTCACGTTCTCACCTCTCTCCACGGAGCGGACAAGCGACACCAATATATAGCGGCGATCACTCAGTTGTCAATCACCTAGTTTGAGTCAACCATAGTGAAATGGACGGTAATAAAACTGAAGGAGAAATAGTTTCTAAGCAAGTTGGTGGAACTGGCAGAATACAACAACGGCCGTTCTCTTCGAAATGATACCCACGTAGGTGTGAGGCGACTGGTCGATTGCATTCCCAGACCGAGTTCTAGCGCTAGATTTTAGCAAAGCGTTTCACCTCATTAATTATAATTTCTTACCACAAAAGCTACAATTGTATTATTTGTTCTCACACATTATAAGATGGCGTACAATAGTTATTATTGCATTGGACATAACTAAACAAGTAAAATTAGGAAATGAATTGTCGCATTCTGGTCATTCCAATAGGGAGTACCACTTGGAACTTGAATATATATATATATACATATATATATATACATACATCTATATATATATATAAATATTATATATATATATATATAATATATATAATACTCCTAACGGAAGAGAGCATTTACAGCATTTGTTTCGGATGGTGTATATCCTATCTCTCATAATGGAACGGTCTGCCTATGCTGCTTTTAGGAGTATATATATATATATATATATATATATATATATATATATATATCCTAGTATTTTATACATATATATAATACTAGCGTATATATATATATATAATTGATATATATATATATACCTTAGTATTACATATTTATACGCTAGTATTATTTATTTATATGTATATATATATATACCTTAATATTATATATATATATATATATTAATATATGTATATATATATATAGAGAGAGAGAGAGAGAGAGAGAGAGAGAGAGAGAGAGAGAGAGAGAGAGAGAGAGAGAGAGAGAGAGAGAGAGAGAGAGAGAGAGAGAGAGAGAGAGAGAGAGAGAGAGAGAGAGAGAGAGAGAGAGAGAGAGAGAGAGAGAGAGAGAGAGAGAGAGAGAGAGAGAGAGAGAGAGAGAGAGAGAGAGAGAGAGAGAGAGAGAGAGAGAGAGAGAGAGAGAAATAGATATATATATATATATATATATATATATATATAGAGGTATATAGATAGATAGATGTGTGTGCGTGCGTGCATGCGTGCGTGCATGCGTGCGTGCGTGTGTGTATGCCTGTGCGTGTGCATGTATGTATGTACACAGTTTTGTTAGATGTATACATACGCACATCTAACCAGTCTCTCTAATCATGCCTCCCGTTTAATCAGGCACCTTTGTGTTTCTAACTTGGTCGAGCGCCTACCATCCATGCCAGGTGTGTAGAGCCCGCGAGCTTTGAACTCTTCCCACCCGTAGAATCTGTCCGCCAGAGCCTCTGTATACCAGCCTTTCGGGAAGCGGGAGGGTGTGAGTGTGCTAGTTCGTCTCCGCCTCCTATGCAGCAGTCCTTTAGCCCCGTCTAACAGAAGATGCAATCAATAACGCGTGAAACGAGTTCTCACTACACACATTGGGCCAACCCTTCATGCGTGACCCGTCCAAGCGAACCAGCACATGTCTATTTTGAATACGCGCCAAAACAGCTTTTGATATTTCAACAAATGAGGTTCATTTTAAAGTTCATGATATGTGGAATCAAAAAAAATACTAAACTCAATTTCAAAATTTTTCGAATTAATACCCACTTTGCTGTGGCAGATTTATAATAATCTGCAATTCTGAGTTGTCTCCAACTACAGTAAAATGTGGCTATTTATTACACAGCGCAGTAACCAGTCCTTAAGACTGCACGAAGCGCGTTATGCTTCACCCCTGGTAGAGCTTTTTCAAACGAACACCATCATCTCTGGGAGCATTCAGCCACGCAGCAGTTACTGCACAAAGACTATTTGTGCACAGATATCCTCGTGTATACAGATGGGTGAACTGGAGCAACGTCACAAATATATAAAATATATTATTGTTGATAAGAAGAGCAAAACTTTAGGTACTGCAATGCTGCAAATAACTCGTCTCACAAACCGAATATGCAGCAGACCACGAACACACTAAGGACCACTGACGACAGCCAAGCAGGCACCATTTTGGATAAATCTAACGATCACGTTTTGTTGTGACGTTGTTGTACTTGACGTGACGTAATCACACATAATTTATAGCTTCCGCCATCTTACGCAATCACAGTTTCAGAGTTCAAAGGTCATTTCAACTGAAAGTCAACCTGGTTCGCTGTGAGTGGTGGAACTGATCATAACTTCTTCTTCTTCTTCATTTCAGCATATATCTGCGAGACGTAGCTGCCCAGATGGTCCCACGATACGCTGCTCTGTCTGCCGTTTGTCTTCCTGCTCTCACGATGTCTTCTTTCAGCCAGTCGCTGATGTCCTGCTCCCATCTTCTCCTTGGTCTTCCCCTTCCTCTCTTTCCCTCCACTTTGCCTTCTAGGACAGTTTTCTCTAAGGAATTATGTATTTTTATGTGTCCAAAATAACTAAGTTTTAGTCCTTTTATTCTGTTCACTAGTTCACATGTCAAATTGTTTAAGGATCTCTGCATTGGTTGTTCTTGTTATCCATGGCACTCTTAGGACTTTTCTGTAGCATTTCATCTCAAACGCTTGTATTCTTCTCATGTCTTCTTTGTTCAGTGTCCACGTTTCGCTCCCGTATAGAGCTGTTGGGAAAACGCAGGTTTTAAAAATTCTTATCTTTGTTGGTATGTTTTGTCCTTTCCATAAATGTTTCAGATTATTTAGTTTCTGCGTTGCTATGGCTATTCTTCTTCTGATCTCTGATGATGTCTTGCCGTCTCCTTGTAGCCTTGCTCCAAGGTATTCGTAGTGGTTCACATTTTCAACATGCTCCCCGTTGATTGCAATTTCAGTTTTTTCAATGCATTTGTCAGTGTCCATGATCTTTGTTTTCATCATATCATCATGATCATAACTAACACTAGATATCTGGAGATAACGTAGTTTAATAGTTATATACACGTATCGGATGTTTACTGAAAAATACGTCTAAACGGAGCATAGGAGTTATATGCGCCAAAGCGACCCACCGGCGGTTTATTTTGTATTGTAGGCAATTTGACCTGTTGCGGCAATTCCGTGACCCGAACTACATGCCCATAAAAGTCAAACTGTGATGTTGTCTATTGAAGATTTAAATTATATATATATACACACAAGTAATGCACTCGTGGATTAACACAATTACTGACTGATGTCTAAACCATATGTACTTTCTCTGTTACACATAAACAAATATACGAAATAAACCCTAAATTAAAGAGCATAGAGTTTGAGCGGTTTTTTGACGATTTTATGAGATTGCAATCACAATTTGTGCATGTACGTGTACGTGGTAAATCGAGCATAATTCTGTAAAGCAAAGTCCATTAGGATTGCTTCACTTTCTAATGATAACTGTTTGACTTTGGCGAAACTTTCTGACTTTACCGAAGAACGTGTTTTGTGGTTTAATATTTATAATAACTTGCAGGCAAATGCCTACTTATGGAGCTTACATTCTTCCCTCCGGAGTTATCGATGTATTCAAATGTTTTATACTTAATGATATTGAAATGTACAAATTGAAATTCTCAAAACGTTAAGTATACCACGTCGCTCCAATTTGGACGTGTATTTTCCTGTTATGGTGAATGTCTTGATTTTATGAGATTTGACCTGTACGTACGTTAATGGCGGAAGGCTGAGGTAGCCTACCTCTGCCGACTGGTACAACATCGACAGCCTGACCGCTCATCTCTCCCCCGTATGGCTGGTGTGCCTAGTACATGGGCTTCGCCTCGTACATCGGCTCAGCCATCGTCATCGGCTGTGCCATCATCGGCTGTGCCATCATCACCGGCTGTCCCATGTTTCCAGCATACACTGCAAGGTGGCCCACAGTTAATGCATCCTTGGTATCGCATCACTATCAGAGTGTGATGTTTTAGTATCGTGTACACGTGGTGTACATCATCTAGCAGTGTATGCACACGTAGTAACGGACACCCCCACACACTGCAAGAAAACTAAAAGTAACTCCGTACAATGTACATTTAGAAATGTTGCTCTTCGAAGAACGTGTCCGAATTCTTGTTTTAATTTCATGAATGTTAGGAAGGTATGCAAAAATGCTTACGAAATATCATACAAATATGCTGACCGCAGACAATCTCCAAATCCATTTACCTGGTTGTGGCATGCCGTATCCGGGCGCTAAAATGACAACACACAGTAATAGATTAAGACATTCACCAGCGTAAATGACACATACTGTATATCTCGGCAATAATGTTGTTGTTTTATCAACTAGTCATATGCAGTAGCCAAACGTGTGTATGTGCGTGTGTGCGTGAGTGCATGAGTGAGTGCGTGCGTGTGGTCGTTTCTTTCCATCTACAATCAAAGATGTTAATCTTCGAAGATCTTGTCCGAATTTTTTATTATTTTATAAATGTTAGGAAGATATGTTCTTTCTATTCTTGCCAGAACAGATCTCCAAATCCATTTACCTGGTGGCGGCATGCCGTAGCCGGGCGCTAAAATGAGAACATACCGGTAATACATTAAGACGTTACATGCAGTGCAAAGCCAAGTATGTGTGTGCGCGCGCGCGTGCGTGCGTGCGTGCGTGCGTGCGTGCGTGCGGGTGAGGATAACGAGTGATCGCATAAATTTGGCAAAGCTCAAAATACGACTAGCATTACGTATGGGGTGGTCAGTGGGTTGATCGTCACCACGTATCGCGGAGGAAGTAAATATACACAATGGCGCCACCTATCGAGTAAAAAATATATTAATGCACATTGTTGATACAGTGGTGGACGTCATACTCTGACAATGTGGTGGGTAATATCTTGGCAACCACGTCACGTCAGTTTAAAGTTTAAAGCGGTGCGTAGTGGCTGTGGTTATGGATTGTGGTTTTGGATCGCTGAAAATCGCATTGGTTATATCCCCAATGTATATGCAATAGTACAGACTGTATATGCATTCATCCACTGACACCACCTGTCATATCCATGACAGTAAAGTATAAAGTAAAAGGTAAAGAAAGGTATGTTTTTACATAGCGCGGAACCTGGTTATTATGACTGCTCAATGCCCAATCCTTGGCAGTTATGTTCATTCGAACACCATCTCGACTTCTCTAGTAAGCATTCAGCCACGGTGCAATTAATGGGCAAAGACTATTCACCCACAAATATCCACCACCTTCTGTAGTCAGGTACACATTTCTACAACTGAATGAATTAAAACAATGTTGAGGAAAATAACTTGCACAACATTCGTAAAGGCATCAAGAGGGTTCGAGCCGCCAATATCTTGATTGCGCGTCCGATACCCTAAACACTATGCTACCGCGCTTCCGCACATTGGTACGAATGGCTGTCGTCGGAGCGAATGGGGCCACAGCTATTAGCTGGTGATCAGAAAGATCCTCTCTGTGGGTTGTCTGACTGGAAGTATGTGCGTGCTGTAGCCGTTCAGTGGAGCGGTTTCGTTTGTTTTTAAAACCTTGATGCAATCACGCTGATGGAATAAGGAAACTTACCTTGAATATAGGGTGGCGGCTGCATCTGCATATCTGAAAGTAAATTGCACAAATATACTCCATATACTCATATACTCCCTCAGATGATATCACTCCGTCAGATGACATTACACCACCAGACTACATCATTCCGTCAAATGACAACACACCTTCAAATGACAACTGGACACATCTTCAGATGACATCACACATTTAGATGACACCGTCACGTGTTTGGAATGTGAACACGACTCTCACCGTCAAAAAAACAATAAGGAAGATACAGGAAGATACTGTGAACGTATTTACGGAGCATTTGTTTGTGATCGTGACAGCTTCCTGTGGATAACTACAACGGTGTACTTAAAGTAGCGTTGAATTAGTTCATGGAAACAGACATCTAATTATTATTAATATTATTATTACTGAATGCTTGTACAGCCCTGCCCTGCCCTGCCCTGCCCTGCCCTGCCCTGCCCTGCCCTGCCCTGCCCTGTCCTGTCCTGTCCTGTCCTGTCCTGTCCTGTCCTGTCCTGTCCTGTCCTGTCCTGTCCTGTCCTGTCCTGTCCTGTCCTGTCCTGTCCTGTCCTGTCCTGTCCTGTCCTGCCCAGACTTCTCCCGCCGTGCCCTGTCCCATCCTGTCCTGTCCTCTCCCGTCCCGTCCCGTCCCGTCCCGTCCCGTCCCGTCCCGTCCCGTCCCGTCCCGTCCCGTCCCGTCCCGTCCCGTCCCGTCCCATCCCGTCCCATCCCATCCCGTCCCATCCTGTCCTGTACTTACTTCTCTTTCTGGGTTGGTAGATGAGGAAGTAGGCCGCCGCCGCCGCCGCGCCGCCACAGCAACACAGACACAGGAGGATCGGTATGACGACGGCGACCACTATCACCCAGGCCGGCACTCTACAACACACACACCGAGGCCGGCACTGTACAACACAGACACCGAGGCCGGCACTGTACAACACAGACACCGAGGCCGGCACTGTACAACACACACACCGAGGCCGGCACTCTACAACACAGACACCGAGGCCGGTACTGTACAACACAGACACCGAGGCCGGCACTGTACAACACAGACACCGAGGCCGGCACTCTACAACACACACACACCGAGGCCGGCACTCTACAACACAGACACCGAGGCCGGCATTGTACAACAAAGACACCGAAGCCGGCACTGTACAACACAGACACCGAGGCCGGCACTCTACAACACAGACACCGAGGTCGGCACTGTACAACACAAACACCGAGGCCGGCACTTTACAACACACACACACACACACACACACACACACACACACACACACACACACACACACACACACACACACACACACACACACACACACACACACACACACACACACACACACACGCACACACCGAGGCCGGCACTGTACAACACAGACACCGAGGCCGGCACTCTACAACACAGACACCGAGGCCGGCACTGTACAACACAGACACCGAGGCCGGCACTGTACAACACACACACCGAGGCCGGCACTCTACAACACAGACACCGAGGCCGGTACTGTACAACACAGACACCGAGGCCGGCACTGTACAACACAGACACCGAGGCCGGCACTCTACAACACACACAACGAGGCCGGCACTCTACAACACAGACACCCAGGCCAGCACTCTACAACACAGACACCGAGGCCGGCATTCTACAGCACAGACACCGAGGCCGGCACTGTACAACACACACACCGAGGCCGGCACTCTACAACACAGACATCGAGGTAGGCACTCTACAACACAGACACCGAGGCCGGCACTCTACAACACAGACACCCAGGCCGGAACTCTACAAAACAGAAACCTAGGCCGGCACTCTACAACACACACACACCGAGGCCGGCACTGTACAACACACACACCGAGGCCGGCACTCTACAACACACACACACACACACACACACACACACACACACACACACACACACACACACACACACACACACACACACACACACACACACACACACACACACACACACACACACACACACACACACACACACACACACACACACACACACACACACACACACACACACACCGAGGCCGGCACTGTACAACACAGACACCGAGGCCGGCATTCTACAACGCAGACACCGATGCCGGCACTCTACAACGCAGACACCGAGACCGGCACTCTACGACGCAGACACCGAGGCCGGCACTCTACGACGTAGGCACCGAGACCAGCACTTTACCACGCAGAAACCGAGGCCGGCACTCTACAATGCAGACACCGAGGCCGGCACTCTACAACGCAGACACCGAAGCCGGCACTCTACAACGCAGACACCGAGGCCGGCACTCTACAACGCAGGCACCGAGGCCGGTACTCTACAACGCAGACACCGAGTCCGGCACTCTACAACACAGACACCGAGGGCAGCACTCTACCACGCAGACACCCAGGCCTGCACTCTACAACGCAAACACCGAGTCAGGCACTCTAAAACGCAGACACCGAGGCCGGCACTCTACAACACAGACACCGAGGCCGGTACTCTACAACACAGACACCCAGGCCGGCACTCTACAACACAGACACCTAGGCCGGCACTCTACAACACAGACACCGAGGCCGGCACTCTACAACACAGACACCGAGGCTGGCACTCTACAACGACAAACAATCAATCAATATTTATTCTCTAATACCATGCAATCATAGGCTTGGGTTTTTACAAGCCTCAAGGGTGGGTGCAAATTGAAGTTTTTGGAGAGACTCAATGTGTTTTGGCGAGCCATAAGGGATTGCAAGTCGAGGTTTATTAATTTTGAACGTCGCCGAGAACAATATTCAACAGCGTCCCCCTCCCCGGGGTAAAGCTCCGGCTTAGCCCAATATTAGTTCCGTTCCAGCGCCAATACATGCAATTGTGTATGAGAGAATACTATATACACCACGGTCCTTGCAGCTACTCGTCACTTTCTAAGTTCAGAAGAAGAGGCAACGTTCAATTTGTAACTTTTTTAATTTACAAATTCTTGTTAGTTTTTATTATAATAATATATTGGTAAGAAAGCACTTCTGTGCTGTTGAAGAGTGTCACATATAAACAGTAGCTGACATTCGTATCAATATTGAAACATCTGCCTGCTTCAATAGATAATTTTGCACTACCATTTCTGATTTTAGTCAATATCATTTTTAATCTATCCAGTAACAATATCAAGTATGGTTCTCAAACCATTACATAGACATCATTTGACGCAACGCATTCGTGCATTCACGCATGCACCCGCACACACATACACGCACACACACGCACACACACGCACACACACGCACACACACGCACACACACGCACACACACGCACACACACGCACACACACACGCACGCACACGCACACACACGCACACACACACGCACGCACACGCACACACACGCGCGCACACACGCACACACACACGCGCACACACGCGCACACACGCGCACACACGCGCACACACGCGCACACACACGCACACACACGCACACACACGCGCGCACACAAACACACACAAACACACGTACACACACTAACACATACACACATACATATACACATACACGCACATACACACTCACACACACACACACACACACACACACACACACACACACACACACACACACACACATACACACATATACACAATGCCCATTAACACACAAGCGCACGCACGCACACATACACGCACACATAAACACGCGCACACTCACACAAACACACACTCGCACAATCACACTCACAAACACGCACGCACGCACGCACGCATGCACGCACACACACGCACACCCGCACGCACGCACACGCGCACACGCACGCACGCACACACGCACACACGCACACACGCACACACGCACACACGCACACACGCACGCACGCACGCACGCACGCACACACGCACACACGCACACACGCACACACGCACACACGCACACACGCACGCACGCACGCACGCACGCACACACGCACACACGCACACATATACACATAGACACACACACACGCACACATACATACACACACACCCACACACGCACATACACACACTAACACACACGTATACACACGTACACACACACGCACACGCACACGCACACGCACACACGCGCACTCGCACTCGCACACACACGCACACACACGCACGCACGCACATGTTCGGCATTCAGGCAACTGTACATCTTCCAAGTACGCACGGTTGGTTGTTGCAACAGGTCTGATAATAGGGTGTTCCGCAGCACTTAGTGTACGTCCCGTTTTGATCTGGTGTAGGGCAGATCATGTACTGGTAGTATTCCGTTGAATTCGGTTTCAAGTATTCACCAATGTGATCGCATATGGTTGGTTCTACACCTGTAAACAAGCACAGCTATTGCTAGACACCAAATCTCCTAGGCACTGAAGCAAGTCAGATGTTGTACCGGACCTCGTGGCACCCTTTTCTCACAGTGACGGGTGGAATAATTCTCATGGTAGAAACAGCACCGAGGTCAATTGTGTAAGTAAAGCAAGGGATACACAATGCTGAAGAGAACGTGCGGTCATGTTTCAAAGACGACAAGTGTTGTTGTGCATACATGTGAATTGCATTTATCGACTGGGTGTACCCAAACGACCGTCTCAGCACTCAGGAGGAGAAACAGTTTGGAAACCGCTGACTTGGAGTTACATATTCCGCTACATACCTATAGTGTTTACGTTGTGGAGACCGCGCTCCTTGTAAGACTCCCAGCCGTATATTTCCCCCGCTTCGGCCGCGGCGTACCACCCGTGGGTGAAACGGGGAGGCCCGGTCGTGGTCGTGGTCAGGCGTCTAACACGGCGTCTCCTGCCCCAGCCCTCGGCGCCGTCTAACAGAACATACAGCAACACAAATGGGGTCAACATCTCTCAGGTGCAACAATATATAATTTTGGTTTGTTTTCAATTACAGTAAAGCGGTCTCCATACATGCCTAACACATGTACATTTTAAATCAAGCTAAATCGTGTATTTTGCGAAAACATTTTGAAGTGAAAGGTTACAATAGCAACAGGAGTTATATTACTATTACTGCTAATAAAAATAAAATAAAAAACAGTTGCGTATTCCTACAAAGTCTAAGTGGTGTCAAAACAATAAGTCTGTTCGTGTATCTAATCTACTACATAACGCGTTTGCTGTTCTAATTAAGAAAACACGTAACTAGGACGGAAGAAGAATAAAGCAAGGATGCTCACATATTGCCTATAGTATTCCATACAAACTGTATCTAAACGACATTATTGGTAATAAAATAGCAAAACAAAACTAAGGTAAAGCAATGTTGTGAAACTGCCTTACTCACTGGGTTGGCTGCAGACACACGCACGCATTGAAAGAGTCCACTAAGTATTACAAGGTATCTTGTCGTTTACTAGTTCTAAATATTTAGGAGTACATGTTTTGTTACATAAGAATATAAGGACAACAATGAGCTGAACATAAATGTATAAAGAACAGATTCGTATATCAAAGTTATCTTCAATGTCGCTGTTCTAAACCACATTAAAGCTTTGAAGTGGTAAATTGTATTCAACTATGGGAACATTTGAAGGAGTCAGTTATTCGGGTTGTTCAACGCTTCCCCTCCTACCCTCCTCCCTCCCAAAATAAGAGAGAAACCGGTTGTGCCACATCCTCGTGCCCGAATAATCACGGCAACGCATTAAATTGATTATCCAGGCTCCGTGGTGTGGCGTTACCATTTGTCGCGTACACGAAACTGAGCCTGGATTCATCTTTGCGTTGTGACGGACATGATTGGTTGCCCTGAATTAGGGTAACCAAAGAAATTTACTCCAATGCTAAATCATCAAGTATGAAAGAGAACATTTTTTATAATGTTATGCGCAACATTACAACAAAATTTGTGTTTCAATTATATTGACACAATTACACAATAAAATAAAATGACAATTCAATGTTTGAGTTTGAACTGGTTAAGTTCAATCATTCGGAGTGTGCAAACTATCAAACGATACCTATGCGACTTGCGTTGCGCTGTAATCGTACTCAACTGTGATGTAGTAGTTTATACAATCGGACCCAATGTGCAGCCTTTTCCAGGTCCTTGTACCACTACGCCGCTGTCTTATAAAAGACGTGGTACACTGGCACTTTACGCCCGATCCGCCCAGACCCGACCCGACTAGACCAGACTGACCCAGATTTTCTCGGTTGGTCCGTATGCCTGACTGACACCGACTCAGGCAGACTCGATCGGGTGCCACTGACCTGATCCTATGGTCAGCGGCAAAATATGCGCACGTCGACTTGGAAAATGTCTCGGAGTCAGCATGACGGCACAATCACGTAAACCAACCAACGGTGAAGAAGGATCTAAATTACAATATTGCATGATAACTTTTGAGTACGTTCAATTGACACCAACTAGCTCCGATTTCAATCGGATGTATGGATACACTGGCCAACTGACACCGACCCGACCCGACTAAACTAACGCCGACAGGTCGAATTGGGTCGGGTCGGACGAAAAACAGCAGTATATCGTTACAAAAAATGTCATGGAGAACAAAAATGTATTAAAAACAGCAAAACTTTACGTACGACAGTTATATTTATAACTCATCTCACTCACTGAGTAGACAGCAAACGATGCAGACACATAGCGCCACCGACGACAGCCGAACCCGTGTCATTTTGACTAAACGATTGTTGTTACGTAATTGTATTTGATGTGACGTCATCACATAAACAGACAACCATTTTGTCACAACGCTACCGTAGTGGCGTTTTACGAATGCGTGTTGGCTTATTTCTTTGTGTATTAAAGCAAGGGTATCTTACTATCTGTTCCATTACACGATATCACCAGGGATGGTTGCTATTAATGCGAAAATCATTCAAAGGCAACTTTGGTCCTAAACTAACTTCGGGTGAAAACCAAACATATCTGAACATATCAGAACATATCATATTAGATGGGTGCAGGTTGTTAGAAATATTAACATTTGAGGATCATATTAGATGGGTGCAGGTTGTTAGATATGTTAACATTTGAGGATCATATTACACGGGTGCAGGTGGTTAGATATGTTAACATTTGAGGATCATATTAGATGGGTGTGTTATGTTGCGGTGGTGCTTTGATTAGAACTGTACATGGCATAGAAAGTGTTATAAGTATTTATTGAATTAATACAAACAGAATCACTTGCTTCGCGCCATCGTGACACGTACTCGACCCCGTGACCCCGATGCCCAGTGTCGCTGTCGGAGAATGTCCCAGTAATAAATACCAATATCGTGACATCCTCCCTCTTTTAACAATAGGAACGAAACAAAACAGAACTATACAACACAGGCGCTACTGCTGATAGTCTGCTAAATACGCCGGTGGCCTGCGAGCACGTGTCTCTCTGCGCGTCGGAGATGGGGTAACACGTGCTGGCGTGACAGGCGTCAATTCGACATCTTCACGACACGACGCGTCTTCATGAGTTGGCGAATCGTCCGGAGGTGCCGAGTCTTCCCAACTGGGCGACTCTTCCGGACGTGACTCTTCACGGTGTGTAGAAGGCGCCGCGCGTGAACTATCAAGTAGCGACGCCGGCAGCCTTTCGTCGACGACCCGTAGAGCTCGCCGGTTGCGCCTGTACACGTGACCGTTGATCAGCACAGCATACGAACGATGGGACAGCTGCTTCGTGCATTCCCCAAGCGTCCATGTCTCGTCGCCAGGCAACTTCATCCGAATTGCACTGCCCAGTGCTATTGGCGCCAGGTAATGTGCCGATCGGTTGTATTGTGCACACTGCGCCTTTTTGTTTGCGGCTCTGTCGCGAGACACATTGACGGCGAGTTTAGGTTTCAGCATCCTGCGTTGGGTCGGTAGAAGTGTTCTGCAGCGGCGTCCGAATAACAGTTGTGCCGGAGACGCGCTGTAACCTTCACGGACGGTGTTCCGGAAACTCAACAGCGCCAACTGGATGTCGCCGCCATCATCGATTGCCTTTTTGACGAGGTTCTTCACGGTGCCCACGGCCCTCTCGACCTGACCATTACTCTGGGCATATCTCGGACTGCTGGTTATATGCTCTATGTCCCATTTCTTCGCAAACTCCTGGAACTCGCCGCACGAGAACTGCGGGCCATTGTCCGACATAAGAAGCTCTGGTGACCCATGACGCGCAAACTGAGATCTCATCGCGTCGATCACACACTTCGCGCGCGTACTTGACGTCAATCTCATCAGTTCGAAGAAGTTTGAATAGTAGTAAACCAGGACTAAATAGTGTTGGCCATGCAGTTCAAACAAATCGGCGCCAACCTTAGCCCACGGCCGCCCAGGAACATCATGAGGCAGCAGCGGCTCTTTGCATTGATCTGGCCTGTGCGAGTTACAGACGCTGCATTGACTGACGTAATCGGCAATTTGCTGGTTCATCAACGGCCAGTAGACGGTGTCCTTCGCTATACGTATGCAGCCCTGTATCCCTTGATGCGATCTGTGAATAGACGAGATGATGTCCTTGCGCAATCGAGCGGGAACCACTATCCTGGAGTCTTTGAACAACAGACCATCCTGCACCGTCAGTTCGTGCCGCATACTGTAGTACGCTCGAAGATCCAGATCAGTGTCCGATTTCTGCGAAGGCCACCCGTCCACCGTCACCCGGATCAGTTTCTGCAGGACACGGTCCTCACCGGTGGCTGCTTGCAGCTCTTTCAGTCGGCTTGGCGATACCGACAACCCTTTCGTCATGTCGATCTCTGCGATGTTGACGGCGTGGACACTCGGCTCGCCGGGAATGTACGCTCTGCTCAGTGTGTCGGCGATATACATATCGATCCCACGTGTATACGTCACGTCCAAGGTGTACCGCTGCAGACGCAGCATCATGCGCTGTAGGCGTTTCGGTGCAGTTACGAGAGGCTTTCTGAAGATCGCTTCCAGAGGCTTGTGGTCACTCTGCACAGACACATTCTCTCTCCCGTAAATGTACTGGTCAAATCTCTCGCAGGCGAACACGATCGCGAGAAGCTCTTTTTCTATTTGGGCGTAGTTTCTCTCGGTCGCCGTCAGCGCCCGAGACGCATACACCACCGGAAGTCCATCTTGTAGAAAAACTCGCCCCGAGACCGCTGTCTGATGCATCGCACTGGATACACACTGCCTTCGTCAGATCGTAGTATTGCAGCACCGGCGTAGTTGTGAGGGCCTTCTTCATCTCATTGAATGCTTGCTCGTGGATATGTAGCCAAGGCCTCGACCTTCGTAGGGTCCACCCGGAGACCTGATCGCGTCAGAATATGTCCGATGTACGGGACTTCCGTCAACTTCAACTTCATCTTGCCCGCGTTCAACCATAAGTTTCGTTCTCTAGCCCGCTCCAAGAATGCTCGCAGGTTCTGGTCGTGGTCAGCCTCCGCTTGCTCATCAGTAGCACCGCAACCGACGATAAGGAATTCATCGTGAATTACTTCAATGCCGGCCAGGCCTTCCACCAGTTGATTCATTGAGCGCTGCCAGATTTCCGGGGCTGAGTTTATGCCAAAGGGCATCCTCAACCACCGGTATCTGCCGAATGGCGTGTTGAAACAGGTTAGCATGCTGGACTTGTCATCTAGCGAAATCTGCCAAAACCCGTTTTTTGCGTCCATCACTGTGAAGAAGCGTGCCTGTTTCATTCGAGTGCTCACCTCCTCGATGGTTGGAATCGGGTAATGCTTGCGCCGAATGGCAGTGTTCAGGTCTTTGGGGTCTAGACACAGCCTGATATTCCCATTGGGCTTCTGCACGACAACCATGCTAGACACCCAGTCGGTGGCTTCTGTTACGGGTGCTATGATTGCATCGGCCACCAGCTCGTCGAGTTTCTCCCTCAGCTGTTCACGCAGTGGTACCGGTACACGTCTTGGAGCGTGCACGACAGGCCTCACAGACTCGTCAATCTGGATAGTGTACGTGTCCTTGAGCCTGCCTACGCCCTTGAAGACGTCTGCATACTCGGCTAGCACGTCGTTCGCTGTCAGCCCTGCGGTGGTCGCGCAAACACTGTAGACAGAGTCAAGAGAGTCGCAGTCATGTATCTTCAGAAGCCCCATGCCCTCAGACGTTGCTAAGCTGAGAATTGGCGTATACTTTCCCTGGATAATGTTGAACACAATTCGGTGTTTGACGCCTCGCCTAGTGACTAGTAGCTTGCATTGGCCGAGAGCGGTTTCGCGTGCTCCTGTGTATGTTACAATGACGAGTTTAATTGGCCTCAGATTCGCCAGCGATCTGTCCCCTGTCGCCCTCACGTACTCATCGCGCGGCAGCACGCAACAATCAGCCCCACTGTCTATCTGGAACGGCACCGGCACGCCGTCGTCACCCAAGCCAAGTGTTATCATCGCCCGACGTCTAAAGCCCACACTGTTCACTCTTAGTGTTCCAACACTATACTCATCATCTGATGCTGACGTCTGCACTTGTCTTATGCTTTTATTGTGGCATTTGCTTTGAAAATGATTCTTTTTTCCACACTTCCGGCACTCCTTGCCGTAGGCTGGGCAGCTTCTGGGACCTTGGTCGTACGGACAGTTCTTGCAAACCACCCTGCCTTCTCTATCTTTATGACCTTGATCGCGTCCGCGGAATCTGTTGGGCGCCTGCACGGTGCACACTGCCTGATCACCTGACATGGCGTGTGTCTGCAATACCGTTGCTTCAGCAGCTTGCACCATTTCATACGCTCGTTCGAGAGTCAGAGCATTCTCCCGCAGTAGGTGTTTGCGCACTTTCGCATCGCGCAAACCGTGTACGAATCTGTCCCGAATGATTTGGCTGGTCGTTATGCCACCGAAATCGCTGTCTGCAGCATGGCGTAGCTCTGTCATGTATTGCGCACCGGACTCTCCAGCCTCTTGGTTTCGGCATTGAAATTTGTACTTCTCAAATATGGTATTTTGTCGTGGGTTGCAGTGCCCTTCAAACTTCCGCAGGACGTCTTCCAAGTTGTCTTCACTTTCACCATCCGCGTATTGAAAGGCGTCATACACTTTGTCATCGCCAATCACCGACAGAAGTTTACACACTCTTTTCTTATCTGACGCCTCGTCGATGCCGGTCGCAATTTCGAACCGATTCCACGTTTTACGCCAGGCCTTCCACAGAATTGCGGCCGATTTATCATTGATGTTCAACGGTTTTGGCGTAGGAATGTTCGACGTTGCCATCGTTGACGTTGTCAGATACGGTAGGCCAGAGTACAGCAGTGCCAGCAAACACTAAACAGTTCAGAACACTCACCACAAGCGATAATGTCACAAACTGGGCGTTAGCGGTTCGTGTACATACGCACTGACACCATGTTATGTTGCGGTGGTGCTTTGATTAGAACTGTACATGGCATAGAAAGTGTTATAAGTATTTATTGAATTAATACAAACAGAATCACTTGCTTCGCGCCATCGTGACACGTACTCGACCCCGTGACCCCGATGCCCAGTGTCGCTGTCGGAGAATGTCCCAGTAATAAATACCAATATCGTGACAGGGTCCAGGTTGTTAGATATGTTAACATTTTAGCATCAAATTAGGTGGGTGCAGGTTGTTAGATATGTTAACATTTGAGGATCATATTAGATGGGTGCAGGTTGTTAGATATGTTAACATTTGAGGATCATATTACACGGGTGCAGGTGGTTAGATATGTTAACATTTTAGGATCATATTACATGGGTGAAGGTTGTTAGATATTTTAACATTTCAGGATCATATTACACGGGTGCAGGTTGTTATATATGTTAACATTTGAGGATCATATTACATGGGTGCAGGTTGTTAGAAATATTAACATTTGAGGATCATATTACATGAGTGCAGGTTGTTAGATATGTTAACATTTGAGGAGCATATTACATGGGTGCAGGTTGTTAGTTATGTTAACATTTGAGGAGCATATTACATGGGTGCAGGTTGTTAGTTATGTTAACATTTGAGGAGCATATTACATGGGTGCAGGTTGTTAGTTATGTTAACATTTGAGGAGCATATTACATGGATGCAGGTTGTTAGTTATGTTAACATGTAAGGAGCATATTACATGGGTGCAGGTTGTTAGTTATGTTAACATTTAAGGAGCATATTACATGGGTGCAGCTTGTTAGTTATGTTAACATTTAAGGAGCATATTACATGGGTGCAGGTTGTTAGTTATGTTAACATTTAAGGAGCATATTACATGGGTGCAGGTTGTTAGATATGTTAACATTTGAGGAGCATGTTACATGGGTGCAGGTTGTTAGTTATGTTAACATTTAAGGAGCATATTCATGAGTACAGGTTGTTAGATATGTTAACATTTGAGGATCATATTAGATGGTGCAGGTTGTTGGATATATTAACGTTTGAGGATCATATTACATGGGTGAAGTTGTTAGATATGTTAACATTTGAGGATCATATTAGATGGTGCAGGTTGTTAGATATATTAACATTTGAGGTTCATATTACATGGGTGCAGGTTGTTAGATATGTTAACATTTGAAGAGCATATTAGATGGGTGCAGGTTGTTAGATATGTTAACATTTGAGGAGCATATTAGATGGGTGCAGGTTGTTAGATATGTCAACATTTGAGGATCATATTACACGGGTGCAGGTTGTTAGATATGTTAACATTTGAGGAACATATTACATCGGTGCAGGTTGTTAGAAATATTAACATTTGACGAGCATATTACATGGGTGCAGGTTGTTAGATATGTTAACATTTAAGGAGCATATTACATGGGTGCAGGTTGGCAGTTTTGTTAACATTTGAGGAGCATATTACATGGGTGCAGGTTGTTAGTTATGTTAACATTTAAGGAGCATATTACACAGGTGCAGGTTGTTAATTATGTTAACATTTGAGGAACATATTACAATGGGTGCAGGTTGTTAGTTATGTTAACATTTGAGGAGCATAGATAGACAGATAGACAGACAGACAGATAGACAGACGGACAGACAGATAGACAGACAGACAGACAGACAGACAGACAGACAGACAGATAGCCAGACAGACAGATAGATAGACAGACAGATAGACAGACAGATAGACATACAGACAGACAGACAGACATACAGACAGATTGACAGACAGACAGACATATAGACGGATATACAGACAGATAGACGGATAGACAGATAGACAGACATATAGATAGACAGACAGACATACAGACATACAGACAGACAGATATACATACAGACAGACAGACAGGCAGAGAGGCAGACCGGCAAACAGGCAGACAGGCAGACAGGCAGACAGGCAGACAGGCAGACAGATAGACAGACAGACAGATATACAGATAGACAGACTTATAGACAGACAGACAGATAGACAGACATAGAGACAGACAGACATACATAGAGACAGACAGGCAGACAGGCAGACAGGCAGACAGGCAGACAGACAGACAGACAGATAGACGGATATACAGACAGATAGACAGACAGACAGATAGACAGACAGATAGACAGACAGACAGGTAGACAGACAGACAGACAGAGGGACAGACAGACAGTCAGGCAGACAGACAGACAGACAGACAGACAGATAGCTACTGTTACTGGCCGTTCTCCAGCTCAAGTAAATTACATGCCTGTATGCACGTGTGACGTGCCACTCTTCAACGTCGTAGACACGCCAACCTGCATTGGTCTACTTCCTACGGACTTGTGAGCGGTGCGTTCTAGGACATCTGCTGAGAAGAATGAGACACGATTCCCACGCTGTCACATCGTTAGAAAAGAAAAGAAAAAGAATGCGAACAACGGCACTCACCGAACGTGAGTTCCACTACGTTTTCGTGGTTGACGTAACTGAAACGTACGGTGTCGTTAATTATTAACATGTTCTGTACGTGACAGCAAAGCGTCACCAAAGGCGACAACGTCTGCAACATTTTCATATTTGATCCAAAACATGTTTACTGTTGTCTTCAAGTCAAGGCACACGTGTGCCAATTATAATAATACCTATAATAATGATAAATATAATATTAATAAATCGTCCATCGCAACTAAATCTAGGAAATCTTAGGCCTGAGGCCTACCCAATCACAACAATTAAGCCTGAGGCACACCCAATCACAACAATTAGGCCTGAGGCACACCCAATCACAACAATTAGGCCTGAGGCACACCCAATCACAACAATTAGGCCTGAGGCACACCCAATCACAACAATTAGGCCTGAGGCCTACCCAATCACAACAATTAGGCCTGAGGCCTACCCAATCACAACAATTAGGCCTGAGGCACACCCAATCACAACAATTAGGCCTGAGGCACACCCAATCACAACAATTAGGCCTGAGGCCTACCCAATCACAACAATTAGGCCTGAGACACACCCAATCACAACAATTAGGCCTGAGGCCTACCCAATCACAACAATTAGGCCTGAGGCACACCCAATCACAACAATTAGGCCTGAGGCACACCCAATCACAACAATTAGGCCTGAGGCACACCCAATCACAACAATTAGGCCTGAGGCACACCCAATCACAACAATTAGGCCTGAGGCACACCCAATCACAACAATTAGGCCTGAGGCACACCCAATCACAACAATTAGGCCTGAGGCCTACCCAATCACAACAATTAGGCCTGAGGCCTATCCAATCACAACAATTAGGCCTGAGGCACACCCAATCACAACAATTAGGCCTGAGGCACACCCAATCACAACAATTAGGCAATCTCGAGTTTGATATGTACAATGCCAAATCGTCAATAAATGGATAACAGCGCAAGTGACTGCAATGGTGGCAATCACAGCTACAAATGTACGTTTTCAGCTTCTATTATGTTTCCTCCAGACCTAAGTGGAGAGTGTCTATTCGTCTTTTTTTTATTAATTAATATCATGTTCTTCAAGAAAAGGTAAGTTTTTATATAGCGCGGTATTTGGGTTTTCAGACTACTTATATCATTGCACTATACAGTTAAATATACTTAATACTAGAATGAATGTGTTGACGGTATACTGCCCACCAAATTGCGCTTAATTTTGCAATTTGAATATTTTCTTCCACGAAATGTAAATAATATATTCAGACTGTAAGCAGGTTCATTAGCAATAAAACGGAGGTCTATAGATTTAAGCGCAAACCTCTGGTGTTCGGTGCAGTCACGACGTTCCCACCAACAAGTCAACCGATTTATAAAACTACCTGTTAATAATTATCACCCTGGCTGATCAGACAACAGACAACCTCCGTTTTTGGTTATCGGTGAACAACAAACGCAGGTTCGCGCGTACGCAAAACACACACGCACGCACGCATGTACACCCACCACACACACACACACACACACACACACACACACACACACACACACACACATTCAAGCAAACACACACAATCAAACATACATACACACACACAGACAAACACACACAAACACACAAACACACAAACACACAAACACACAAACACACGCAAACACACGCAACCACACGCAAACACACGCAAATACACACAAACACACACAAACACACACAAATACACACACAAACACATACAAACACACATTATAATCGTACATGTAATAGTATGCTCTAGCTGCAATTAAATTCGACTTGATTCCGTTTCTGCACAAATGTTTAACTTCCGAGTTCATCGTAAACAGCTGCTAGTATCTTCATATGTTTCTCCTCTCAATTATGTTTTGTTCAGTAAAATGTGTTTTACAATTGAGTGGATGTGTGTCCGAGGAATTGCAATTGTTTACTTCTGCAAATATCGTAGCCTACATTTCTAGGAATGTGTTAATGAAGACGGAACCCACGCTGAGGAAGAATGTGGCACACAGTGCAAATAGTCATTCAATTTGAGACTGCACGTGCCGTCGTTATGGGGAATGACCTTGTGAAAGGTCATCCTGACCTGTCTGAAGTCTTACTCGATGAAGAACATGGCGGTTTATATCATTCTTCGAGACGTCGTTGTGACGTCAGCAGAGTCACTGTCACTGTCAATATCATTGTATCGCATTTATTGTGTTACTCTTGTCAAGGTTTTGATATAAATATATATATATATATATATATATATATATATTCATATCATTAGTGTCACCGATGACAAGTGTAGTTGATGACGCTAATGATTTCGTGAATCGCCGTCATCGACGTCAGTGTCAATTGTGTCACCGAAGTCAGCGGTGACGTGATGTCAGCGGGTCTCACTACGGAAGGCGTCTGCGAAGTAGTTTGCACCGCGAACACAAACAAATGTCACTTAGTCTAAATAACAGCAGAACTAACCCGTCAAGACTGTCAGCGTCACTCACGCCGTAATATCGGCACCCGACTCTAATTCCTCAAGACATGCGTTATTCTCAAGTGTCCTATATTTAAAGCACAAGTTTGTCTGTCTGGGGTTTTATCGCTGTTTCTTTTAATGATGTCTGGATTCCTGCTGACCGGGGTGAAACGCTCTGTCTACGAAATTGAGCATACGCCTTTGCATTTTTACTCGGGTATAGCACGTGTATTGAGAGTAGACGGTTGAGTTCCCTCACTCTCAATATATTGTGAATTTAAGAGTGTTCAATGCACTATCTGCTTTCTGGTCACCTTTGTTGCTCCCGAGATAGTGTTTTCTACAACAGGAGAGGGCGCGCTCGTCTGCCGTCCACATATATGTCTCTCCATCTAGACAAGTTAAACAAAAATGGCACCCGTGAAGTTCCGAGACAGTGTAGACACAACTTCTAAAATGAACAACAAATTGTTTAGATGGCATTCAGTTGGTCTTCTTAAGTATTACAACCACACACACACACACACACACACACACACACACACACACACGGAACTACATAATGTTGTCGTTTTATTGATCTACCGACCATTGCATTCCCTTATATACGTCAGTGGTAGTTACTAACTCCTTCAGGCGCGGCGCGAGAATTCAGTTTCACATCCACTGTGATAACGGAATTTCTTTAATTAGCCGCCTGATGCCTGTCTGGGAGCACCTTCAAGTTACACGAGTAACTCGAAACGGGAGGAATCTTGGAAAAATGCCGAGGTCGCGTAACATCGTGGCCAACCAATACTATAATTTCCCAGATTTATTGCGTCGCTGCATTGCAGGGCAGCGTAATACGAAGTTCAGTGATAAACGCCTACTTGTAAAGCAGGCGATGATAGAAGCAACGTGACTGGTCGTCTGCTCAAACAAGTGATCCTGCGTAAGAGAAAGAAAACAGAAAACCGCCACTTCAACTTGCGAAGGGAGTACCAAGAATTTGGGCAAGCGAAACCTTGTTTTGTTCTTGCTGTCAGACCGCCCATGTGCGTAGAAACACTGAATATGTAAGATGTTTTGTTGAAATTAACAAGTTACTGAGATTATTAATCTAAGGGTGTAGGCTGCATAAGCTGCGGGCCCAAAATGTTTCCATCCTTAAATTCACTTTATAAAAAAGTAATGCCAACACCGGGAATATGTTTGAAAAACAAATATAAAGCTAAAGGTTTCCTTGTGCAGTTGTCATCTGGATTTTGTTCTGGATAGTAACCTTGTTAAATATGGCTAGATCTGGGTAAATTTGGTTAAGTCCAGATGGAATGGTGGAGGGTTAACAATGATACTCAAAATGTGTTTCTGTCAGATTCTAATAACTTTGTATATTTAGTATCAATACAGTTCACTTTTATCAGAATTAGGACCTACATAGGTCTAAATCAGAATAGATCAAACCCGCCAATATCAAGTAATCAATCATATTAGTCAACAATTTCCTATGTGGAAAACGAGTATCTCTGAAAGTAATTATGTAAACCAAATAAGGATTTTAGTGTTGCATTCAACTTACTCTTCTCTGCGCTTGATCAGACACATTTTTTTAAATAGTTAAGAATTTGGCGTATCTAGGATCTTGGATTGGGGTCCATGAAGAGAAACTTTAGTATCACATTAGTAGAATAAGAAACATATCTGCTAATGGAGGCAATGACACACTGTTCTCTTAAAATCATACCTTCATGGGACACCCAATGGAACCCACCATACCATATCAAAAATGGCGTATCGTTGACATTTTGCGAGTACTTCCTGTTGCAGACTGCGTCTGATAAACTGACACGGACACCAATTACAGTGCGCAGGTCGGCACTGAGAGAAGATTGACTTGCACAAATGACACACAAAAAACGAGCTCTTGTTACATAAAAAGTCTTCCGCGTCGCGGTGAGGTTCCTAACAGATTTGGCGACACACCAGTAACTGAGTTGATTTGATGCGACAGGTCGTTATTTGTTTATGATCAGTGCAGGCATTTTTGTAGGTTAGGGTAGACCAACGAGGGTTCGCAAACGGGACAACACACTGATTACATAAGCTGTATATATCTGACTATCTTGGTTGTATCAACAAAATGAAATTAAAACATTACAGAATATATGTCAAATATAATTCTCCAGTTAGCAAACTTTTTCCACGACAACAGTGGAACCTCACTATTACGGCCACCCTCGGAACTCGCCAAAAGTGACCTGAATAGCGAGATGACCCTATTAGTGAGACTGATTTGCTATATTATACTGGTACGGAAATAATTTTGGTCTGTCAGGGTGACCTTAATTGCGAGGTGGCTGTATTACAGAGGTGAACGTAAAGCGAGGTTTGACTGTATATATATGTGTGTGTGTGTGTGTGTGTGTGTGTGTGTGTGTGTGTGTGTGTGTGTGTGTGTGTGTGTGTGTGTGTGTGTGTGTGTGTGTGTGTGTGTGTGTGTGTGTGTGTGTGTGTGTGTGTGTGTGTGTGTGTGTGTGTGTGTGTGTGTGTGTGTGTGTGTGTGTGTGTGTGTGTATATATATACAGTGTGTGTGTATATATACACACACATACATATATATATATATATATACAGTGGCACACACACGCGCGCACACACACACACACACACGCACACATGTACAAATGCACACATGCACGCACGCACACCCGCACGCACATACACAAACAGGGACTCACAAACACTCACTCACACACACACACACACGCACACACACACCACACTCTCACACACGCACGCTCGCACACGCACACGCACGCGCGCACACACACACTGTACGGTAGATAGGATTACTAGGCTTACGTGAAAAATGTATTCATTTAAATTACATTACTCTCTTACATTACTGCGGGTACCGGTCACGCCCACGACAACGCCCCGTCACACGCCCCTGACACTCATACCTCCGACACATGCCCCTCCCCTCAGTACATGTTTACAACATAACAAATCGATCTCATTCCGGGCGTATCACATAAAGTGATGTAAAAAACGGATCGAATCTTACGACTGACGTCTGGCCCAAAACAAAGTTAGATAACGAGATTCCGCAGGGTTATTATGCGTGTGGTAAATACTCGAAAGTATTGAGAACATATACATGTTTAGTAAAGTATAGTTTGCTTCCAGCCGGTTGCATGATTTGTCATTCACTCACCAAGTAACCTGTCAGATCTTCTCAACTAGCATGCATTTTCAGCGTGGAGTATTGGACGTCTTGTAATATCAACACTTTTCCGTTTTTCTTAATAGATTTGAACCCCCCGTTCCATTTTCTATATTGGTCAATTTGCTATTAATCATAGAATAATCCATAGAATGTGGATCCGGTGGTCCATGGTCCATATCAGTCCAACTGTTATGGACTCCTGCAGAAATGGACCTGGAGGTACATATTTTATGGCCAATAGAAATTGAACCTTGTCCATCATGGAAAAAGGACCCTTGTCCAAATTCTATAGAAGTGGCACATTTTTGCAATAAAATATGGACCCGATTTCGAAAAAACTTTGTCAAACAATTAGTTCCTTCGAACAGAAAGTACGATACCGAATGACTAATACAAAGACAAACTAACAACGGTTACTGACTTCACCCTAACCTCCTCCCGTCACCGTTGATGGTCGATGTGGCACGTCAGTTAATGATCGCATAATTTGGCCATTCATGATGTGATGGAGTGGTGGATTTGGAAAGGTTATTTGTCATACCCCGTTTACTGCAGACAATTTGAAGTTTTTCGGTGGCGAATTGTGGCTTCTTGAATCTAGACAGGCGAGTTGTGTTCGTATCGTATCTGGTTTCAAAGCTGAGGTTGGTTTATAGCTGGACACTCCGATGGTTAGTTGCTTTACGTGTGTAGTGTAGACGGGGGGTCACATGTAAGTATTTTTGTTCTGTGTTACTCCTTTCTAGTTTTCACTTCTTAGCTAAGTAACAAAATGATGTTACAGCGTCCTTGATTAACTGGTTGGTTGATTTGTTGGCTGATTTAATGATTGAATGGTTGATTGATTGATTGATTGATTGATATATTGACTGATTGATTGATTGATTTATATATTGATTGATATATTGATTGATTGATTGATTGATTGATTGATTGATTGGTTGGTTGATTGGTTGGTTGATTGATTGATTGATTGATTGATTGATTGATTGATTGGTTGGTTGGTTGATCGATTGATTGATTGATCGATTGATCGATTGAATGATCGATTGGATGATCGATTGAATGATTTAATGATCAAATGAATGATCGATTGAATGATCGATTGATCGTTTGATTTACTGAATGAATGAATGAATTAATTAATTAATTAATTAATTGTTGGTTGTTTGGTTATTTGGTTGGTTGGGTGGGTAGTTGGCTGGTTGGTTGTTTGATTGATTTATTTATTTATTTATGTATTTATTCGTTTATATATTCATTTATTTATTTAATGGCCACTCTTCATTCACTTAAACACCTTACCGTTCACAATAGCTTGTACCCAAAAAGAGCCCCCTAAACGAGGAGTATTGGTTATCTAACTGCTACTAACCCAAGAATGAATGTGAAATTAATGTGAAGAAGTTGGAGCCGATTGTAATGTTCCCCTCTTCCTATATTGCACATCTTTTGGTGAGGTCAACCTGTCCAGCTGAACCTCTCACAAAAAAGGAATATGGTGAAAATTCTCACAACTTTAGACACGGTTGCCAGCTCCCTTGGCAAACTCGTTGTAAAGTTCTGGCTAATGATGTCTCTTTATTCTGATTGCCAATTCGAATTGAAGTGAACGAAGAACAGTGTCCTTTGCTGATGACAGCATGCTGCATTAGCTAGCAGAGAAGAGTCCATGTGTGTGTCTGTTTGGAACACTACGATAAAAATGCATACTATTATAGTATTATAGTAGGATTATAATATTATTTTTTAATGGAGGAAGGAATCGTGAAAGATGTGACAGCGCAAGTCCAGTTCTTTGGTTTGCGAGAAACTAGCATGCAGAAATCATATTTTCAAAATTCTAACCTGGCATGTGTCTGACAAAATATTATCAGTCGAGAATATCCATTTCTTTTCAAAGTTTTTATCTCATGCACTGGCATTTTTGAGAGGTTGAATATTAATTAAAACTAAAGTCAGAAATATAATGGATCGTGATTATGTCCTGCAATGTGTTCCAGTTGCGACAAAGCCCCGAATCTAATAGCTTATCAAGAAGTAATAATATTTCAAGTAGCACACTGATACTTTTGTCTCTAATGTATTGCTTACCATATGGTTGATCTTACTTAAACCGGTGTAGTAAGTTTAAAACACTACCCCATCGAAAACACCAACGCCCAAAACAGTAGTGTTTTGAGCTTACCCTTAAAACACTACTGTTAAATTCAAAACATATTTTCCCGTTTTTTCAATTTCTGTCTGTTTGGAGCCATCTAAAAAGTATCGCTTCGTGGGAGGCCGTGGGGTATCCAGGGAAGCGATACGAAGCTTTACATGGGGTAGGGTTTCTTGGCAATAAGGGCTACGTTAAGTTTAAAAACAAAGCTATTGACACCAGATTTATGTTATTAATAAACCTCGTCGTGTCAGCGGTGAGTTCACGGAGTGCAAGAGTGCGGGCAGTGTCACTGTATTTTAGACTGCTTTATCGTCGGCGGGGAACGTCCAGATATGTGCTTATTCAAAATATTGTGGGTGTGGACGAAGGTAATAGCTGTTGAGATAGACTTGAGGTTCATGTATCGCTTTGTTCCCCCAGAGATCCTAAATACACCACTACAACTTAGTAGGCTTAATCATATAATGATGTTAGTGTAATAGTACTGGCTGGATAGATCTAGGTTAGTAAAATGAAACAGACACAAGTACAGGCATACAGGGCGGTCGTCGGTATAATGGTTGGGAGCTAATACAACAATAACACTCTAACTATTTAGTCCCGTCATCTGATTGGTTCCAGCTATTACCCTAACCTCAATCATAACTGACTCCAGTCATAACTGATAATAATAATTTTAACCCCAATAATTATATTTCACACTAACGAATTATTCCCGTCGTCTAATTGGTTCCAACAATTACCCTAACTCGAACCATAACTTGCTCTAACCATAGCTAATGATATTAATAACCTTAACCCTAATGACATTTCACATAAAATAATGTTATTCCCATCATCTGATTGGTTTTAGCGACTATGTTATATACAACCCTAATCCACCAAGATTGACTCCAACCATTACTAATTATAATAATAACCTTAATCATAATGAAAAGCAATTTATTCCAGTCGTCTGCTTATCATACTAACTATTCCCGTCGTCTGACTAGTTCCAACGATTATGCTATAAATAACCTTAACCCCAACCACAACTAAATCAAACCGTAACTAATTATAATTATGGCCTTAAACATAATTAATATTTTATGTCATTTCACACTAACTAATTATTTATATTGTTTAATTGGCTCCAGCGATCACGAACTCGACCCTAGTGTATAGGATGATTCCCAAAGGTGATTAATGTATTTGGCTGGTAAGATATACTAACGGTAGTGTTTTGGAAATGGGTAGTGTTTTGAGGGTACGCTCAAAATACTACCGTACAGCGGGGTAGTGTTTTGAGCGTCCTACACCGGGACTAGTTAAGCCAAGATATTATATTTAGTCATTCTGACAAAGTTAATGTTAATAAGAAATATATCAACTGTGTGAATAAAAGTTCGTTCAAGTATGTCTTTTTCTCGTATTTGGTCTTTAAAAGTACAACGACAATCACGGTTCGGTTATCCTGCTCAAGTGATAATTGTGCCAAAAAGTTTAAATGCTGCTGCGTTAAATGCTACTTTCTGCGATGTTTGTTCATTTACAATATGCGAAAGGAAATCAACGTCAGAAAGTTGTACAAGTGAATAAGATCAATAATATCAAAGAAATATGAGCGGAAAAGATTCCAAAGCACGGATCTTTCACGTCGAAAAATACGTTTTATTAATATTGTTTCAGGGGACAAGGAAACTCATTCTTCTTTTTCTATCAGATAAATAACTGAACGACGCGTACCTTTCTAACTGATCCAGGCAGTGTTTAATCATTGAAAACAAGAAGTTCATCCAGATTAAATCCATACTTCCTGTTAGATTCGCGTACAACCTGGTACCTGATTCATAAGTATGCAAATTGTCTTCTTGGTTAAACGTGGAGATTGCCAGTATAATACAATAGATGAGAGCGTAAGGTTAGCGTACTTACGTAGTTAACAAAACAGTTTCTACAAGTAGACGGTTAAAAACGTTGTTCTAATTTCAGCGCTTGTTGCCCAAAGAAATATATACGAAATCTGAACTGTTATCAGCACTTCGAGAATATAAGGAATGCTGACTGTTTGCAAGATGAACAGTACATTTATAAATTATTATAAAACAGTTCGTTCTCTGTTTGTTTGTGTCTCCACGTCTCCGTCAGTTTTGCATGTATCGGGCTGAAATGTTGTATGTGATCTAGCGGGCCGATTGAGATGGTTCGTAGATTTAGATATTTTCGAAATTCGGGGGTGGAGAAATGCAGTACGTGAAGTTCCAGCCGCGGAATTTAATGTTTTTCTACATCATCGTAAAGATAATTACGCCGTCTACAAATGTGTCGCTGGATGTATACATAAATTTTGAAGAGTGTTTAAGTTATTGACGTTTGTAAATACTCAGCGCTTATAACGACGCCAGGGGCTCCCAGGTCTACCTGTCGCTGGTCACGTAAGTATTTCGCCGCGTCAGCCCCGTGAGCGCGCGCTACTTCTGGCAAACAACACACTGCAACAATTTCGTGGAGTTCCAGTCACGGAATGTAATGTTTTTCTATTATCATTGTACAGGTAATTATTCCATGTACAAATGTGTCACTGGGTGTATGCAGACACATTCATTAGTTTTTATGTTATTAACATTACAAAATTCAGGACGCGTAACCCAGCATCCGCCCTCTGCCTGTAGCTGGTTACGTCACATATAGATGGTCGCGCGAGTGCGATTTCTTGCAAAAGGTTGTCCTAACAACTAGGTCAGTTAACAGTTACAATTTATTAATGAGGGTAGGCTGGAAACATTTGGGATGGGTTTGGGGTGTCTGGAACTCAAATGTTGGGCATTGAAGTTTGGTTTATTTTAAAAGTTCATAATTATGTCAACAATACTTTTTGTTAGATTTCAATGCAAATGATTTGTGGATGTATATGACTGCTTTTTTCCCCGGGCAACGCCGGGTAACACTAGTCAACAATAATTGACACCGCACCATTCTCACCATCAAGTTTTGATTACCGATTAATAATAATGTTATTACATAATTTCTATTTCAAAACATCCACATACAAAACAAAATAAGAAAACGTGTAGCACACGCACTGGGCACATATTGTGCACACACTGTGCGCACATTGAACACGCCCTGTACACAATCGCATGTGCACAAAGACACAAGACAGTGTTCTTTACCAATAATGCATAACTAAAGACAACCGTGGTTTATACACAGACATGTTCCGATGCCAAAAAGTCAGTTTGCCGACGATGTCTTCACAGAAACCTCCACCTCGACGTATCCTTCACTCGGGAGCGATTCACCGCTGGGGCGGCATCAAATCGACCGCTGCAGTCTGTCCATCTCACCGCAGCCAAGCCGTCTCAGCCTCGGCGCCGACGGGGAGATAGTCGGGCGTCGGTGGCGACGCGATAGCGGGAGTGACTGCCGCGCTTAGGGGCGCCCGCTGACCGTACACTGGGCGCCGGACAGTAGCCGGACTTGATGCTCGATTCGTCGAACTTCCCGTGGCTACACTTGGGTCGCTCGCACAGGTTCGCCTTGAGGCACCTGTACACAAGGTGAACAAGTGTGATTGGTCACATCTCATTTACATATACAAACATAAACGTTATATCGGTACACACGTATGTACGTACGTATGTGCGTGCGTGCGTACATATTACGCACATACATACACACATACATACATATACACACACACACACACACATATATATGTGTGTGTATGCGTGTGTGTGCGTGCGTGCGTGCGTGCGTGTGCGCGTGCACGTGCGCGTGTGCGTGCGTGTGTATAACAATAACAATCCTGCTTTTCCTGACACATGGAAAGATGGAGTGTTTTGCAGAAACGGTCAAAATGTGTGTTTAACACCGTTGCAATAACACTGCAATTTACAAACGTGATTTTGGCGAAACTTGTTCAACATGTCAATCGAATAGTGACAGTCGATGTGAAGAATTTTAAACATTTTCACGGATGATTTAACCGTGACATCTGTAATGGCTTGCTTATATAAACAGCAAGTGGTTTAATCCTAAAACAATGCATTGGCCCTGTGCATAGACTTGCAGCTCAAAATATATCGGTATCACTAATAACGCGCGCCATTAAGTCTTGTAGTCGGTCTATGTATACGACAGAAGGATATCGCCAGGCGAGTTGAGACTAAACAACGTGCGTCGTCCCGCCTGCCTTCCCTGGTTACATAACAACTACCGTGTATCGCAGTGAAATATCGTGAGGCGTTCACTTGTGGCACTCAGTGTGATAGCAGTAACCGTACCGCTAATGGCGGTGATAAGGGTTCTCTTTAATGTAGTTCAAGTGGCTTGTGTCGGTATTAGTTGTTTTTGTGAATAAAAAACACAGATAGTTATGCGCAACTCGGAACAGGTTTGGCAATGCGCCGACCGCTATCGGCAACAGTATTTTTTGTAAAAGGTTATTCGTCATAAACACTTAACATTTCCCTGATGACAAAATAGTTGTGGTCATATTTCAATGAACATGGAACACGATAGGTACATTTCTGTAGCAGGTAAATCATCCAGAAGCGACGTTGTGATAGGCAGGATAGAGAAAGGGGGAGAGGGGGAGAGAGAAAGAGACAGAGGGGGGAAGAGAGAGAGTGAGAGAGAGAGGGGGTAAGGGAGGGAGAGAGAGGGAAGACGGAAGGAGCGATGGAGGGAGAGAAGGAGAGAGAGAGAGAGAGAGAGAGAGAGAGAGAGAGGGAGGGAGGGAGGGAGGGAGGGAGGGAGGGAGGGAGGGAGGGAGGGAGGGAGGGAGGGAGGGAGGGAGGGAGGGAGGGAGGGAGGGAGGGAGGGAGGGAGGGAGGGAGGGAGGGAGGGAGGGAGGGAGAGAGAGAGAGAGAGAGAGAGAGAGAGAGAGAGAGAGAGAGAGAGAGAGAGAGAGAGAGAGAGAGAGAGAGAGAGAGAGAGAGAGAGAGAGAGAGAGAGAGAGAGAGAGAGAGAGAGAGAGAGAGAGAGAGAGAGAGAGAGAGAGAGAGAGAGAGAGAGAGAGAGAGAGAGAGAGAGAGAGAGAGAGAGAGAGAGAGAGAGAATGTCTGCGTCTGCGTACGTGCTGAGCATCTACAAGTTACACTCACGCTAGTTCGCTCTCGGAAAGCGGCTTATGTCCCTTCTTGATGCGTAGACAGTTGAGGTCGTCGGAGAAACACTCGCAGTGACACGCAGCCTTCTCGTTGCGTCGAATCTCGAACGGGAACGGACATTTCTTGCACCTGCAACAGTCGCAGGCGACATGTTGAAGAATTTTACTCAGAGAAGTACAAATGCTATGCATCAATTCTAAATCGTTTATTTCTTCCGTAGAACTCTTCTTGAATTGATGGACATAGGTGTCAATACGGCTGTTTGTAATCGACGTCATTATGTTTTGTCCTTTGCGCCCTGATTGGTTAGAGCACTTTTGGGAATCCCAGTGCGGACAATCACAGCCGAAATTATGTTGAGTTAAAATTGTTAAAGTGACAGAAAAAGTTGTGTCTTGTGCAACGTTTATGTAAATTAGGCCTTACTATCAAAATTGGCTTGGTGCACGGCAAAGTTATTATATTTAGCGACAGTTGACCAGTAGTGGCGCTTGTAGTTGGGGTTGTCAGTATAACTAACTGCCTGTCGTACTGCATCGATGACCGGGTGTTTTGAGGTTTGACGACAAGATAGCTCCCTGTGCAAGATGTCTGCACGTTGGTACATACGGTTTAATTATGTATTTACTATTTATTCTGTTTACATGGACAAACCATACTACTGTATTCTATTCATTTTTCCGAGTGTCCACCTTCTCGTCAGTAATATTCAGACTGCGTCTGTATTCAACGTCATTCTTCGTACTAGAGTCATCGCTCAACCTAATTTCGTTCATTCTTCGCCGTACGAATGCCTTTTTTAAACGAAGCTTTTTGTCGCACCCACGACGTCTAGACTATTTTCAGTTCATTTAAAGCGAACCCGGCGTGAGGTAATATAATTAAGTGCGTCAAGAACCAGCGGGAATCACTGATCTAACAGTACGACATGTTGTATAAAGATAACAATACTGCACAACTTTGCAAAAAATGGCAGTTGTTTGCCATATAAGCTGGGGGCATTGCCACAATCCGTTGACGTGCCCTGTCAATTCCTCTGGTCTGCCTCCCACGATCAACCCTGTGAGAAATGTGTGAATTCCTTGAATATTTACTGTCTTTGGACATCGAGCAGTATAAAATAAAAATCTCCGAGACAAAAGTGTACATACTCGACTATTGCTTACTAAATGAGTAATGTGTCGTGTTATTGTCCGACATTCGTAGTTGTATGAATTCGTACGAATTTGTGACCTTCAGGAGTTCGTAAAACTGATGTTAATCCGATGTCCACGTTGAATCGTGGCTGTAAAGGTTTCATATAGCTCAATTTCCAGTCATTAAGACAGCTCGAAGCGCTTTACACTTCTCCCCGGCAGAGCTGTTCAATCGAACACCATCTCAACTTCTCTGGGAAGCATTCATCCATACTGCAATTATTCACGAAGACTATTCGTACACAAACATTCACCACTGTCTACAATCAGGTACTCATTCATGCAGCTGAGTGAACTGGAGCAACGTAGAGTGAACGAACATTCCCAATATTCGACACAGCCGCACATTATTCGAACCCGGGTTCTCTCAACTGAAATTCCGATGCTTTATCACGGGAGGAGGCGTCGGAGGGAGATGCGGGCCCACGGCGGGGCAGACACCCTTCCGCCAAGTGTAACGTCACGGTAGTAACCACCGACCAACTGACTCCGGGCACACGCTGAGTGCCGCGTCAGTTGGTACAGCAGCGCTGCGGGTCAACCAGCAGGGTGATAAGACGGGTTAGTGCCGCGTGTAAACGTCGCCGCTGTTACTCGCCCGGTTGAGTCAGGTAGCTAGGTAGACGTGATCTGTACCGCCGACGTTGACTCGTGGTGTTATTGCCACGGCGTTTGGGGGAGTGCCACGGCAAGGAGAATAGCCGATAGGATGGCGGGGAACGGCGTCTTCCGTAAGTGTTGTCTTTACAACTCAGCCAAGTGACCTCATACCCCCGCGTGATCCGAGGAACACTTCACCCCCGCGTGATCCGGGATACACTCCATCCACGCGTGATCCGGGGTTCACTCCACACTCGCGTGATCCGGGGTACAATCCATCCGCGCGTGATCAGGTTACACTCCACCCCCGCATGATTCGGGGTACTCTCCACACCCGCATGCACACGCGCACACGCGCACACGCACACACGCACACACGCACACACGCACACACGCACACACGCACACACACATACACACATACACGCACTCACGCGCACGCACACACACACACACACACACACACACATACACACACACATAGTTTATTGTTTCCTAAAGACATCGAACAATACATCAACTTCTCTGAAACTGCGAGTACAGTGAAACCTCACTTCACTTTACAGTCACCTTGCAATTAAGGCCACCCTAGGACAATCCCAAATTATTTCCACATATAGTAAAACATAGAAAATTAGTCTCACTAATCAGGTCACCTCGCTATTCAAAGGTGACATTAATAGCGAGATTCCACTGTAGAATGTAACGGTCATTCAATACTTCTGCCTTGAGGGCTGGACACTGACCAATGACCTCACTCACTTTGGTGGTTGGTTGACCAGTCGACAGCCGCACGCCGTGTGGTTGACAAACGTGAATGTCTCGGCTTGTTCCATCGTGCCCCTGTAGTCGGCCGTCTTGTACTCCATCACCTGCGATAAGCACCGCTCAGCTCAATACACGTTCACCGACCACGGCCAGTTTGTATCTCGAGCCCTGTTACGAGTCATATGTAAGCGGGAATGTCAGTGATTTTGTTGTGATTGCGTTGGCAACTGCTCCTGTCGCGAGTACCGCTGTTGTCGTCGTAGCCATAATCGTCGTGTCGTCGTGTCGTCGTGGCGTCGTGTCGTCGTGTCGTCGTGTCGTCGCCGTTGTCGCCGTTGTCGCCGTTGTCGCCGTTGTCGCCGTTGTCGCCGTCGATATTATTATTGTTTGTCGTTGCTATTGTTGTCATCATTATCAACATCAACATCAACATCATCATCGCATAAACATCATCATCGTCGTCGTCATTATCATCATCTATAGTGCACGCATAAAACAACAACAGTGCATACTTCTGTGGTCATATATTCACAGTGGGTGTTACCACATAATAACCACGAATTAATGGTTTCCACGAATTTGCTATAAGAAAAATCGGTGCGTCTTCGGCTAAAATATCGTTTACAGAAAGTTTGTTTATAATCTCAGTACATCGTGTGTTTATTTCGTGTTATGTTAGAGAACTATAAGTAAAATCAGACCAACACTCACGAAGAAGTGCCGTGTGATTATGGATGTGTTCATTGGCGAACACTCTGACGAGGCGTTGCAGCAGCCGACGCTAGGGGAACACTGGTGGACCACGGTGCATCCTGGGAAATACTCCTTGTTGGCCACGGAACTGACGTCACGCATGCACACGAGCCGCGGCTTGGGGGCGTTACATTGCGTCTCCGTCAGCATCTCTTTCGCGTGTACCAAGGCCTTCGATAACGCTATAAGCATATACAGTGAACACGATTTGTAAACATCATTATAAATAACGCTGTAAACAGAATTGTAAATATATATATATATATATACATATATAAACAAATATGTAAACATAGTTGTGCCGGGAACGAACACTCTCTAGTGTTGGGAATTGGTTTGAAATTAACGGTTATATGAGGGTAAAAAGAAAATAAACAGATTGACAATCACAACTCTGATTCCTAACATAGACAATTAAGTACTTCTTTAAACTACCCAAAACGCATATTCTCCACCTACAAGAACAACTTCGCTGTGCCCGTGCCAAAGACAAGCTTTGAACACTGTTCAACGGAAAAACGATTTGAGTTGCACTTGGTGAACACTGGTAGAGATGCGAAGATGCGAGGGCGGAGTACCGTCGGAGTAAAGTCGGAGCAGGGGTTAAGATGAACTTCCAGGCCGACGGGTCAAAGGAGAGGGGTATCGCGGAACTGAGCGGAGGTGTCGAGGTGATTAGATCCGACAACATCAAACGGTCGTTATCGACACGACAACAAAGGCAGCGTCGGACATGCCGCACAAGTGGCTAATTGAGCATCTCCTCTGGCGTATTGTACCCGTACCCGATGGGCACGCTGTACCCGCCGTACCAGACCTTCCCGGGGCCGAGCCATACGGACTAGTCTCCCTTTCGTGCTATGATTAAAGGTGCCTCGTCAATTCAATTTTTCGCTCATCTCATTTCAAATAAATTTATAAAAACCTAAATGGCATCCTCTAATTAATAGTAGCTCATTTTCGTAACTTTTTGAATGAAGTTTTGGTAAAATCACCAAGTAAACTATTAACCTATTTAATTCTACATGTAGAATAAATCCAAGTAATTCTCAAATCCGGAATCTTCACGTGAGTGCGCAATGCGATTGTGTTCTTGTTTCCGTCTTGATATTGCCCACTCTCTTTGCTCTATCCAAAACCACGTGACCAACAAATTCATTGGGTTGACGGTAAGATGTCGGACTAGCAATTATCTTTGGCAAATTACCAATGTCAATGTTGTTCGACCATTTAAACGCATGTGTAAACTTGTATTATTAAACCGAATGCAGCTATAATTCCAAGTTGAGGAAACAGCTCTAAAACAATCCCAAGAAAAAAACAATCATGCACGAGCCACGCGCGCTGGAGGTATACATAGCCCCATACACCGAACTGTATCCCGGGGGGATCTAGGAATTGTTCACAGGCGCAGCCCCCGTGAAAAAGCAGTCCTGGAAATTCAGGAAACACTGCTTAGTGTGCTTGAAATGGTGTGCTATGGGACAGTTTGAGGCAGACTTGGTCAGTGCCTGGTATAACGTAGCGATGATTTGAAATAGTCATATTTAAATAAAGTCAAGTAACATGACTGTCATAAAACGACGGCTATAATCAGTAAGTATCCAGATTACAATGCATGTGTTATGGAACCAATTCTTATTCTTCAATGTTTTTGGTCACATAAAAAGGGCATATCGTGATAACGGGTGTATTTGAAACGAGGCACTGCGCGTGAAAACATCAATCCAGCTTCACGTCGTTCAGCTATGCGAACAGCCGAACTCACACGCCGGTGTGCCCTCTGGCTGTCCGCAATGGAATGACCGGGTAAATCAGAGAATAAACCCGGCAGGGGCTGAAGCTGCAGACGGCGGTGGCGTCGACGTTGCGACGCTCATAGCAAGACATGACGACTTTCATCACGCGTGTCGGTCACACCTGGCGCCCGAGGACAGCGGTGGTCAAAGAAGAAGCGCGCTTATAGCACCGCCCGTCTGGGCAAAGTCGGGCGAAGAATGCGAGCAACGCAATGGCCCCCGAAGACCTAGATAGTCTGTATCTGTTCGCCCGCGACTGGTACAACGTCATGTTATCTAGCAGTTCATCTATCCAGCATCGGGTTCGTGCGTGTTTGAGTGAAGGCTTGTTCGGGTTAAGTATACGATATGATTTAATGGACTATGGATATGACCATCTGGTACAAGTAGCCTCGGTTACCAAGGTTCTGTGATGTGGCGCCACCGGTGGTCGCACGCGAGAGTGTCTGGATCCGAAGACGTCTTGTTGTTGCGAAGAAGAAGCTTGGATATCCTGATTAACCAATTAAACTAACTCTCGAGCTATCACTCAAATGAGAATCCACTTTGTCCAGTGTATACGTTCCACTCGAACCAACTTTAACACTAATATAAGTTGCACAATAAAACGAAATGGAAATTCAAACGGTAACGCTGCGGTTGCTTGTTCACAACGTGTGGTCACACTTTTAATTTAGGGTACTTGTATGTTCCGTAAAGTATTAGAAATGTCTTCCCAAAAGACTTATCATACAGCATAAGAGACAGAGCAATGGGGAAGCCAATAGTTTATCCGAAGCTTTATCCGAAGCATCCAACAGAATAAAAAATCACACATTTCCACAATCGAGCGGCCGGTGTGTGGTGGATACTAGGTAGGTTTGAGATTTCGCAAAATTATTTGTTAATTCCTCGGTTAATAAATAAATCTAGAAATATGCTTTAACCAGCACATCGGTGGTTATTAAACCAAATCTGACCAACATGTTAAAATAAGTCACCGAAAGTGATATAAATTGGAGGGATATACGTCTTGGGAGTGTTTTGTAGGCCAATGACAAAAGTCAATGAACGTCACATTTGGTCAATTGGTATGAAAGTAGGACAAGTGCAGATTGCACCGAGACGTCCTTCGCCTCGCCACATCTGATGGCTAGACTGTGGTTGGGAATCAGTCTCGGATCCTGATGTATCCTGAGCTCTACCGGCGGCGCCAGTGACTCAACCGATCATTTAATAAGATGTAGGGCAACGTCTACTTGCTTCTAATTCGTCTGGTTTATGATTAGTCGGATAGACGGGTACTTCCGGTGAGCATTCATTTCCGTCTCGGCATCTTTATCGGCGTAACCATTAGATCAATAAATCACTAGGTAAACATGTGAACGGTTATAAATGCGCAGTGTTGGTTGTGGTAGTTGTGGTGGTTGTGGTGGTTGTGGTGGTTGTGGTGGTGGTGGTGGTGGTGGTGGTGGTGATGATGGTGGTGGTGGTGGTGGGGGTGGTTGTGGTGATGGTGGTAGTGGTGGTGGTGATGTTGGTGGTGGTGGTGGGGGTGGTTGTGGTGATGGCGGTAGTGGTGGTGGTGATGGTGGTGGTGGTGATGGTGGTGATAGTCATTATTTATACTTCCGTTAAATTTTACCATTTGCTTCCACCTATAACGTGTCGTTGAACACCGAGAAGTTTACGACCTGTTGTTCAAACACACACACCGATAACAGACCTCCCACGTAGTCTTAGGGAAGTATAAACAGTATGTATTAAAGACACGGCGTCTGATCGTTGTTATCGTATGTATTAAAGACGCGACGTCTGATCGTTGTTATCGTATGTATTAAAGGCGCGACGTCTGATCGTTGTTATCGTATGTATTAAAGGCGCGACGTCTGATCGTTGTTATCGTATGCATTAAAGGCGCGACGTCTGATCGTTGTTATCGTATGTATTAAAGACGCGACGTCTGATCGTTGTTATCGTGAAGTCATATTACATAGTTTAAGTAATGCATAGTCTTACATCTTGACCGACCAAGTGTATATTAGAATAGGGGGGTATATATACTTCGTTTTTTCTTAACAATTGAATAAATATGTTAAATGGTATCTACGACATTTGGTAACACAATATTTCGTCACGATGTGTAGAGCACGACAATTCGTTACAAGTCTACAAACCATCTAAAAGCTCAACATATTCACATACGTACAAAAGTGCATAAGCATACATACATACATACGTACATACATACGTACATACGTACATACGTACATACGTACATACGTACATACATACATACATACATACGTACATACGTACATACATACGTACATACGTACGTACGTACATACGCACATACATACATACATACATACATACATACATACGTACATACGTACATACATACATACATACGTACGTACGTACGTACGTACGTACGTACATACGTACATACATACATACATACATACATACATACATACATACATACATACATACATACATACATACATACATACATACATACATACATACATACGTACATACGTACGTACGTACGTACGTACATACGCACATACGTACATACGTACATACATACATACATACATACATACATACATACATACATACATACATACGTACATACGTACATACATACATACATACATACATACATACATACATACATACATACATACGTACGTACGTACGTACGTACGTACATACGCACATACGTACATACGTACGTACGTACGTGCGTACATAAGTACGTACGTACATACATACGTACGTACATACATGCATCCATACATACATATCCACACATACATATATACGTATGTACATACGTACATACGTACATACGTACATACGTACATATGTACATGTGCATGTATGCATATGCATAAACGCACACACACACACGCATGTACGTACACACATACACACACGCACGCATGCACGCACCAGCCCACACACGCGCGCGCGCGCGCGCACACACACACACACACACATACAACAAACAAAAGCAATTACAGTTGGGTGACATTCGCCCAAAAACATTCAAACTGAACAGATAGTGGTCAAATAGGTTTTATGTGGAGATCAAGACGTCAGACTAAACACTGTTCATACTATATACATGATTTTATGACACAATCGATCAGACAGCGATACTTCAACCAACTTCGGCGTTAGAACAAAAGCAAGATAAATGTGCCTATTTACGATCACAATGAAGTGGCGCCCATTGTCGAACACTTCTGTAACGATATGCAGATTGCAGCAATGGCGACATTAAAGCCCGTCGAAAACTGAGAGAAAGGTTTAGAAAACTGTCAGGAAAAGACTCGCGACCGTCCCTACCCATCTTATCCCACCGCTCCCAACTCGTGGGCTTTGCCAACGACATCTCATGATCGTAAATAGGAACATCGTATTTTCACATAGAAACGGGATTTGCATGTTGAATTTCAACCGAAAAGGTACATCAATATAAAGCAGCATTGTTTTTGTGATCGATTTCAGGCACATTTATCTTACCTTTGCTGCGCCGTCTCCCCTTCCGTTTCCGTTTCCGTTTCGGGCCTTTGCGCTTTTTATTCCTTTTGCGCTTGCGCGTTCCCTTTTTTCCCTTCCTCTTCCGGTTTCGACCCCGCCCCTTCCGCCTGCCTCGTTTCTTTTTATGCCGCCGTACGCGTCTCTTGCTATCTGTCCTATTTTTAACACGCGTCCTTCCCGCTATTCTGCGGGGAACGTAGCTCGGTCCTATCGCCATGTATCCAACGCACATGTGACTAGAATTTAAATGTGAGCGTCTACCTTGGAAGGTTGTCTCGTGCGGAGAGAATGACATGGTGTCAGACAGCCCGCCAATCCTCGGACGTGGCCGGGCTTTGGATGACGGCCGTCCGTGCCACTGTGTCGCTAAGATATCGTCAATGATATCGTTTGTGAGGCGATCCCCGTAGAAGATACTCAGCACGTCGTGGTAAGTATCCGCTTCTTGGATGCGCTGTGCCACCATCTGGACCGGCACAGCCTCCATCGGCACTTCCTGGACAGAAAGAACACGCTTAGAATTACATTGGCGTCTCATGAACAGAAACAACATACTTAGACATACATCGGCTCCTCTTGGACAGAACGAACGCATTTAGATTTCCAGTGACACCTCTTATACCTAAAGAGAAAGAACACTCTTAGGCTTACATCGGAACCTCCTTAACAGAAAGAACACACTTAGATTTATATTGGCACATTCTAAACAGAACGAACACATTTACACTTACAGTGACATCTACTAAGCAGATAGAACACAGACTTTGACTTCCACCGGCACCTCCTATACAGAAAGAATACTCTTAGATACCATCGGTGCCTCGTAAACAGAAAGAAGACGTTGAAACTTCGACATGCACCTCGTAAACTTAGCTTTCCGTCGACAATTCATAAACAGAAAGAGCACATGTATCCTTACAGTGGCATCTACTAAGCAGATAGAACACAGACTTTCTTCGGTACCTCCTAAAAAGAAAGAACACAGACTTTGATTTCCACCGGCACCTCCGATACAGAAAGAATACGCTTAGATAACATCGGTGCCTCGTAAACAGAAAGAAGACGTTGAAACTTCGACATGCACCTCGTAAACTTAGCTTTCCGTCGACAATTCATAAACAGAAATAGCACATGTATCCTTACAGTGGCATCTACTAAGCAGATAGAACACAGACTTTCTTCGGTACCTCCTAAAAAGAAAGAACACAGACTTTGACTTCCACCGGCACCTCCGATACAGAAAGAATACGCTTAGATAACATCGGTGCCTCGTAAACAGAAAGAAGACGTTGAAACTTCGACATGCACCTCGTAAACTTAGCTTTCCGTCGACAATTCATAAACAGAAAGAGCACATTTTCATTGCCACCTCCTAAACAGAAAGAACACACCTAAGTCGTCATTAGCACCCGTCAACAAAAAGGGCAAAATAAATAGGCTTCCATAGTTCCTAATTAGAGATGTAATACAGTCAGCTTCCACCAGAACGTCTAGTATAAAACAGCACCCAGTAGGCGTGATTGTGGCGTGGTGCTCCTATGCAAGGAAACAACACAGGACACAGCACACCGACAGCCACTACACAGGACACAGCACACCGACAGCCACTACACAGGACACAGCACACCGACAGCCACTACACAGGACACAGCACACCGACAGCCACTACACAGGACACAGCACACCGACAGCCACTACACGTGCAACGGTAGCATTGTCAAATAGTAAACAGCGGTCCGACAAAGACGTCCGAGAAAATCAAGCAGTAGACTTCCCCGGCGGCGGCAAGTAAGGCGGAAGCCAGCCTAAGGCAACTATTGCGCAATGACTGCACACCATCCGGTACCAGCACACCGCCGTGGTAGCAGTACCAGAGTCAGTGAAGCACGACCATCACTTCTACAGTAACACGGGCCAGGTATCCCAGAGATGGACAAAAGAAGCCGCGGAGTGAATGACTGACTGACTGACTGACTGAATGAATGACCGACCGACCGACCGACCGACCGACCGACCGACCGACCGACCGACCGAACGAACGAACGAACGACGACCGAACGACGACCGAACGACGACCGAACGACGACCGAACGAACGACCGAACGAACGACCCAACGAACGACCGAACGAACGACCGAACGAACGACCGAACGAACGACCGAACGAACGACCGAACGAACGACCGAACGAACGACCGAACGGCCTACCGACCGACAGACAGACCAACCTATGGGACAAAAGAAGCCGCTGAACGAATGACTGACAGACTGACTGGCTGGCTGGCTGGCTGGCTGACTGATTGGCTGGCTGACTGACTGACTGACTTACTTACTTACTTACATGCTGTACACAAGTTGTCGTCTCCACAAGGAAGTATATCCGAACACTAGGCTCTGGAAGATATGTTGCTATATTCGTCAGTAGATGTCAACAAAATGTCCAAGATACGGAAACTACTAATTAACGGATCTGTACGTCGCTGTTCGCCTACGCCACAATCAAACGTTTTGCATGACTACCGTCAAGCTTTGTCACTCCAATTATGTTAACATGAGTAATATAATATATCCATTACATTACTAGTGCAACATGACAGCTGCTAGATCAATCGTTCCTGCGTGCAGTTCTCGCTTAAAATGCTTTGCCTTATGTTTTTGTCACAATGAGAAATTAACTCATAGAACAGAATTACAACAAAACGTTCGACTGAATGTTCGAACGCTCCACGTGTTCGGCATCCATTTCCATGGCTTGACGAACCTCACGATCACGTGATGTATCGAAAAAAAACATTTTTATTACCCCACAAAGCCGCTTGTTCGATCCCGGTTTTTAATATCTTCTTGTGACCGATTTCTGTCTGAATATAAAATAACTTGTCGAGTGCTGTAGTTAGAAGCGTCTTCTGTAATGTTATGAGTGTAATTATATTTCAATGACCTTTATCAAGAACGCAACAATAACAAAAGTTAAGTTTAGATAAATTGTTTGTGAAACCAAATATTATTCTATGGTTCACTGAGTAGCTTAATGATAAAGTAAATCATATACATTTGTAAAGGATGCTGTGAATAATCTTCAATAGTTTGTCCATTTCCATGTCAAAAATCTGTTGTTTTTTGTTAAAACAGTTCACCATATTATTTGATATTTAGGTATTATTGACAATTACACTGTATATGGCTACATTTGTAGCCAGCTTGTGTTTTAATAATACGAAATTATTATCGTGTAACTTAGTAAGGTTTTTGTATAGAATAAACGTGATTGGTTGACCTGCGTGGGTGGCGAATTAAGTGATGATTACGGGACTGGATGTTAACGTCATTGACCACCGCCACTGCTAACCACATGTTCGCGGACCATACTCAGTCTGAGCTGGCATACGGCGCGGTCTCCGGTGCATAGCAGCTGGCAGTCGTCTCGCGAACCGTGGCTGGCCCGCCGCATTTGATGTTGCTCCGGAATGTGGCGCTAGTGGGCCGCTGCGCCACCGGAACACCGCCTCGACACCGCCTCGTTGCTGACTGCTGGCGTAATCGGCACAGCTGGGCGTAATTAGGAGGTCGGTGGAAACGACATGCAAGAAAAAACACTCACAGTCGCGACCTCAACCTGCTGGGGAATTAGCTGACCCATCTCAGCCCGCGAGAGTTAGACACAGGGTTACCATTAGACACGGGTGTTTGTGTTAGACGCGGGCTTTAGCCTTAGCCTTAGACACGGGTATTAGCCTTAGCTTTAGACACGGGTGTTTCCGTTAAACACGGGTGTTAGTTGAAATTAATATGAATGTTAGCTTTAGACACAGGTGTTACCCTTAGACACGGGTGCTAGTGTTAGACGTGTGTGGTTGTGTTAGACACGTGTGATAGCCTTAGACACGGGTGCTAGTGTTACACACGTGTGGTTGTGTTAGACACGTGTGCTAGCCTTAGACACGGGTGCTCTAGTGTTAGACACGAGTGTTTGTGTTAGACACGTGTGTTAGCCTTAGACACGGGTGCTAGTTTTAGACACGGGTGTTTGTGTTAGACACGTGTGATAGCCTTAGACAAGGTGTGACATTTAGACACGGGTGTTAGTCTTAAACGGATATTTGCCTTCGACAATTGTGCGCCTATAACGTTTAAAATAACCTATTTACAAATTACACTATAATTTACCGGTTCCGTCGGTTAATAACTTCAATGATAACTAAAAATTCAAATACCGTTAAGCATGATGAAGGACACCTGTCAGCCATCAATCATAAGCGAACAGACAGTGTCTAATCACTTCCCTGTGATGTCACGTTTTTCATACCGCTGAATGAACTGGAACAACGTAGAGTGAACGAACTTGCCCAAGGTTCGACACCGCGGCACAGGATTCGAACCTGTGTTCTCCCTGTCGAGAGTCCGATCGTTAGCGACTGCTACAACACCATATCAGCCGTTCGTATTGTTGATTAGATATTCCGGAGACACTCTACAGAGGGGGGCGATAAAAGCACAACGCGTGCCTGCCTCGGCAGTTGTAGTAGGACAAATTACTTGTTATCCGCCGTGATACAGCCAGCGTGACACTGGTGTCAACTGTCACTCTCGCGATAACAACACTATACGCATTAGGGTGACGTGTCTTAATGATACACTCGAAGTACCAGGATGGTTATATAAGGTTCTAACCGGGCGAAGAGACCAGACGCAATACATGTTGGTTTCACTTCATCACCTACAGTATCCAAACTGAATAGTATAAGTCAGTTGTAACCTAACAACTTTGCGCATCTGAATTCAACATAACTGTTACCAAACATGGACAAATTATACTGGATAGACACCAGTGGAAAGCATCTTAAAGTAGCTTTATGGGTCGACAAGAGAAGACGAAGATGAACAACAACAACAACAAGACGAAGAGGAAGTAGAAAAAGAACAAGAAAAAGATTAAGAAGTAGAAAAAGAACAAGAAAAAATAAGAAGTAGAAAAAGAACAAGAAAAAAATAAGAAGTAGAAAAAGAACAAGAAAAAAATAAGAAGTAGAAAAAGAACAAGAAAAAAATAAGAAGTAGAAAAATAACAAGAAAAAAAAAGAAGTAGAAAAAGAAAAAGAAAAAATAAGAAGTAGAAAAAGAACAAGAACAAAATAAGAAGTAGAAAAAGAACAAGAACAAAATAAGAAGTAGAAAAAGAACAAGAACAAAATAAGAAGTAGAAAAAGAACAATAAAAAGAATAAGAAGTAGAAAAAGAACAAGAAAAAATATGAAGTAGAAAAAGAACAAGAAAAAAATAAGAAGTAGAAAAAGAACAAGAACAAAATAAGAAGTAGAAAAAGAACAAGAACAAAATAAGAAGTAGAAAAAGAACAAGAACAAAATAAGAAGTAGAAAAAGAAAAAGAAAAAATAAGAAGTAGAAAAAGAACAAGAAAAAAAAAGAAGTAGAAAAAGAAAAAGAAAAAATAAGAAGTAGAAAAAGAACAAGAACAAAATAAGAAGTAGAAAAAGAACAAGAACAAAATAAGAAGTAGAAAAAGAACAATAAAAAGAATAAGAAGTAGAAAAAGAACAATAAAAAATATGAAGTAGAAAAAGAACAAGAACAAAATAAGAAGTAGAAAAAGAACAAGAACAAAATAAGAAGTAGAAAAAGAACAAGAAAAAGAATAAGAAATAGAAAAAGAACAAGAAAAAAATAAGAAGTAGAAAAAGAACAAGAAAAAAATAAGAAGTAGAAAAAGAACAAGAAAAAAATAAGAAGTAGAAAAAGAACAAGAAAAAAATAAGAAGTAGAAAAAGAACAAGAAAAAAATAAGAAGTAGAAAAAGAACAAGAAAAAAATAAGAAGTAGAAAAAGAACAAGACAAAGAATAAGAACGAGAACAAGAAACACAACTTTACCAAAAATGCATCAACCACAATACGTGTATTTACCTTGTAATTAATAACAATCCTTACATGCGCACAATGGCGCAGATGAACGTACCCGATGCACGGACTACGTGATTGGTATACATCTCAAGGAAACAGATCTAAGATGACAACATTTAAAGACAAATTATAGAAAGTAGTCCAAAACAACAGTTCCAAGACGTCATTTTGTGCAAACAGTGGGCGGCAACACGCCCAACATTATCGCTGCGTACGCCACGTGACCGCGAACAAACGGGGCAAGTGCGTTAGCCGAGGTGACCCAGGTATAAGAATGTAGGTAGATTAGGGGGCTTCGTCCGTTTGATCGAGAACATTCGGCCCACCAGCCGGTCGACCGACCTGGACGTGGGAACATAGCGCGCTGCCATCGCCCCCGGCGGAAAGCTGACAATCAGGTTACCTGCTGGGTAGTTCTTCTAAAACAGTTGTAGTTATTGGAAAAAGGCCAAATTAGATTAAACGTTTTGTGGTCATAATTAGACAGTGTAATATATGCAAACGAACGATTACTGCATGGGAATGTCGATGTATGAATTAACAAGAAAGAACGAAACGAAATGCAGTGTCTCTAAGTACTAAAACATATTCCTACGTGATCGCTACGACGTATCAAGCAGTGGTAATTCGACTACACAAACGTTACAAAAACACACGCGCGTGCATGCACGCATACACTCACGTGCACATACAGTTACATACATGCGCGCAGGCACGCATGCACCCATCCACCGCTACTTGACTCAAGCACGCGCACGTACGCACCAATAACACTCGACGAACGCACGCACGCACGCGCACGCACGAACGCACGCACACACACGTACACATACACACACATGCACATATTATTCACATACATGCTCTCGCACACACACGCACGCGCACACGCACACGCACACGCACACACACACACACACACACACACACAAATTCACGTACGCACACACACACACACACACACACATACACACACACACGTGTTCGACGCAAGGCGTTCTCGCCAGTTTAAAATAACCCCTTTCGTAGAATTTCAAAGTACTCTGTTTTCAAGAATATCGGTGAAAGTTTTCATAACATATAAAAACACATGGCGCCGTTTGTAATCCGACGATGTTGTGTAATTTGATGCGACTACACAAATATCTCACTAGCTGATGACATGCAACATACAAGGTATAAAAATATAAAATTGCCTAACGTCAGCCGGTGTATGTGGGCTTTAGCAGCCGGCAGTAGGAAGACAATAGATCATATACGTTACTAACTTCTTCCCATTGCAATATCTGTTTGGATCCTTTGATGTATTAAAGTAGATCCCTAAATGTCGAACGATCTGTTGACGCGATTTTAAAGCGTAAACCACCCAGCCTTATAGGCCCTATAATGACACTGCGATAGCTCAGCGAAAACTTTGTCATCAAAAACTATATTATTATCACTTTAGTGAGGCAGTCAGTTCCTCTACCAAGAATTATTGGGCGTAGTAATTTGTAAAAGGAAGTATGCTGCGTTGAACGTGTGAAATGGGACATCGTTGAACATTAAAGGGTATTGCGGTTAACTCAGCCCGACTCGGCCGTATTGAATCTTTTGTTTACTAATTGAACATGTTCCGGGATCGTACCTTCGTAAATGCGAACGCTGTTACGGACTTAGCAAAAACAATTTGGCGGGCAGTGTATCTTCAACATAGTTAGTATAGTCTTAAGAATATTATATTCATTAGTAAAATGAACAGAACAGAACGCCTCCTTTTAAAATATCCTTTATAACATCTAATAATCCGGTTAATGGGGTGTGAATGTGATTATCGGAGCGCCCCAGTGCCGAGACATCCCGCCACGGCACGATCCCCACTCGCTGGCGGTGTTTGCCCGGCCGCTTATCGGCAAATGGCGGCTAGACATTTACGATGTCTTTCTGGTGCAAATGAGTTGATATTCTCGCCAAACAAACATGGCTGTTTGTGCAAATTGATGTAAACAAATACAAAGCCGGAGACATCCTGTGCAACGCTGACGCACGCGTACAAAACCTCGGCTAGGTTTTGTGTTATGTGTGACATCATTTGGATCGGGTTGGTAAAGTTAGTTGTTTTTTGTGGTACCACGACATCGTGCCTCTCCGTTAGTGATAACATCACTAGTCGTTGATCTATTGGGTAACATCACAATAGTGAAACTTATATTATAAACAGTACACACAAACCAAGTCGCCGCGCTAGATCAAAACTGATTGAGTGTTGCGTTGGGTCCATAGCGATGTTTTACGTCACACGGAAGTTGACAAATGTATTTTTCTACGATTTTCTGTCATCATTCAAAGTATATGTATATTGTGAACGTAACATGATATCGTAGAAAACATTTCCCTGGGAGTTGGCATCAGTTCTAGTATGCTCGTTTTATATGTTAGATATAATAAACAATATCATAATATTCTACAAAGAATTAAACCCGACCGAAGAAGGAGAAGGGATGACTGCTGTAAATGGGGAGAGAGTGAAAGGAAGAGGATGGGCGAGTGAGAGATAAAATAATGGGAAGAAGTGGTAAGAACGGAGAGAAACTGGACCATGGACGAAGATAGAAGGGAAGACTTAGAAGATTGCGTATTGAGGGAAGGCATTGTGGGAGGATTGAGATATCAACTGAGACATAATATAGACAGATAAGAGGGAGATATTTAGAAAAGGAACATAGGGAGAGTGTGATTTAATGTCGAGGGAGGAAAGGGGGAGGAGTGTGAAGAAGGGATGGATGCAAGGTGAAAGGAGAGAGGGAAGAAAGATAGGATGGAGGAGAGACATAATGAAAGATGTGGTGGCGAGGGGAAGATAACTCTCGACAGTTATTGAGTAGAGGGAAGATAGCAGCGGGTAAAAGGAACACAACCTAGGTTTTCTGGTTACGATTCATATGCCCAATTAGACGAAGTGCAATCAGAGCTAACTCGAGCAAGACCCGTGTCATTGTTCACAAGTGTTTCTTACTGGACTGATATCACCACTGCAAGACACGCTCGACAGTCACGCCAATTGATTCATTCGTCTTATTTACCCTCTCACGTTACCACCGCGATACCAGTAACCGGTCAAATAACACAATAAACTCCCCGATCGCTGTTTACGGCAGCGATCAGCGAGTGACGCGGCGTCATGCGCGAGTGACGCGGCGTCATGCGCGAGTGACGCGGCGTCATGCACGTGTTCGTACTGCGTGTCACGTTACTGCGCAACAAACCACACCAACTCGTCTAAACGATGAGACGGGGTTGATAGCGAAAGGAAAAGTCATTAGGCGATCAAAGTCGCACGTTGCGTTAAAGCTAAAAAAACTGAAAAGGAAGTAACATTTTGTGCATGCTAAACCTGGTTGTTCGATGTACATCCTGGATATCAATGGCGCGAAAATGACAGTGTTTTACGCCATCTGCAACGTCCAAAAAATAAGACAAATATAAACACCGTTTTCTCGGAAATACATAATGTTGGCATGCCGCTAGACATAACATGATTTTATACGCTTGACCACCAGTGTAGACGTATCTAAGGAAGACACACAACCCTCGAGAAAATGGAAGGCAAACTTCCCAGCAAAGTGTTTTCACAATCAATTCTTTACGAAACATCGACTTGTCGAGATAGTTGGAGCAAGCCTCCTGGTGTTTGAATTGACATTCCATTATACGGCTACAGCTAGCATCAATGATGTCATGTTGGAAGAGAAGTATTTCAAGAAGAGATGTCGGTTGCTACGATGTAAAAAGATTATCTTTGGAACGCAGTGCCGCAGAATAAATATTTATCCGTCTACATGTGTCCGATGCCAAATGGTAACCCAGTTAGCGAAATGTTCGTGTTCCCACGGGGGGTACTAAATTCGAATTCGTTGGGTGATGCCACTGTGAGTTTACCCTACCATCCGGGTATGCTGTCAATGTGTGACAACCTCACTCTTTCGGACTGTGGTTATGCAAACAGAACCTATGTGTCTAGCATGAGGGAACAACACCAAACTAACTGCATGGTCATGCGGCAGATAACTGCGGCAGATAACTGCTTTATTATAACGAACCATGCACTTTTTGATAAAAGCATAACATTTGGCACATTTGTAGAACTCATCATTAGGCCATCTCAGAGTTTGCCCGGGACGCCGTTGGCGGCCATTTTCTTAAATGGCCGCCAACATTATTTACCTTCATATCTTAAGAACTGCCACACATAGACCCGTGATGTTTTGGTCAAAATATAGGTTATTGGAGCAACGATTTAAAATAGAAACATTTTACTTTTGACCTATACGACATTCACATCCGCCATTTGTAAAGATGGGAACTTTAATATCGAGTGTAAGGCTTGATTTGACCAACTATCTGAGATTTGTATATCTCCAGTAGCGACTTGTTTCTAGCCATATAGGGACAATACTGACCAATCACGGGTATTCAATTATAACTTCAATACAGCTGGACGAGCGCCTACACCGCCAGCTACTGTGCCCCATATGTTGCTACCGGAAGCTGAAGGCGCCACCGGTAAAAAGTGACATCTCCGTGTACCATCTGTGAATCATTGGCGTTCACGCGTAGAAGGAGAAACATCGACAGAGGCTGCAAGCGGCGCGGTGTCTAAACTATACTTCTTCACGCAAGTAATCCATTATTTACGCGTGGAAATAAGTATTTGCACGGTACGTAAAGATTAAATTAGTAACGTCAATAATGTTTTGATGTGTAAGGATCGTTGTAAATGTAAAATCTTATGTCTGTCCGCTTTACGAATTCAACATATTCTTAGTTGTGAAGGCTGACGCGGACGAGACTATGTCTAAACAAGGGAATTGTTCATAAACAAGAAGATGGTCCGTGAACAAGGAGATGGTCCCTGAACATGGAGATGGTCCTTGAACATGGAAATGGACCCTGGACATGGATATGATCCCTAAACATGGAGATGGTCCCTGAATATGGAGATGGTTCCTGAACATGGGATTGCCCCTAAAACAAAGGATGATTCCGAAACAATGCAATTGTCCCGAAACAAGGGGATGAACCCTAAGCAAGGATATGGTCAGTAAACAAAGATATGGTCTTTAAACAAAGATATGACCCGTAAACAGTGAAATGGCCCATGAACAATGAGATGATCCATAAACAAGTAGATGGCACCTAAAAACCTGGAGATTGTCCCTAAACAATGAGATGGTCCCTACACGTGAACGGGTCAACGTAACAGTAATGGACACTTGATGTGTTTTTTCAAAGCAGAAAATAAAGATAAGAGAAACCGAAAGAGTGACAGGATGACGTCATCCAACCAGGCAGTGGGGCGGTCTAAATCACTTCCGGGGTCTACATCTATTGCCTCGCCAAAACACACGCGTCCGTGACACACGCGCAGTCTTATTACACCCAAACCCGCTGCCGACATCCTACAATGATCTATATTTTATCGACACGCTGGGCAACAGAGTAAATATTTATCAACCTCGACGTACACTACTCCGAATGCGCCCAGGGTGCCGGCCAACGCGTGGCAGACGCGTTTATTGTTTTCACAATGTTCCAGTGATCCCCGTGTTTCATTTTGATAACGTCTCGTCTAAATTTACACACCAGTGAGTGTCGTTGGATACGGTGCCACAGTGACGTTGCAGCGTATGCTGTGTGGACAACACGACAGAAAAATACATTACTTAAATGTTTTGTTTTTATGAGCAATGTTTATTATCCACTAAAGACCAAAATAGTTTAGGTGACAGCATATAAGACGAAATATGCAACCATAGCAATGTATCTGCAATGCAAGAGTCAGCCACCAGCGTAAAGCGGTCTAATTATGACGACATGGGCGTCAACGAGAATAAGACATACACAGTATAATATATAGTTCTGCAAAGATAGCACATAGGTTGAATATCTGCCTTCTATTCATATAAATTGGTCTGATGTAACCAGGTTTTACAATATTGCCACCCAGATACGTATAGGACAACGATTAAATATATATTTTTTAAACGGTGTCTGAAAACAACATTTCATCTGTATACACACACACACACACACACACACACACACACACACACACACACACACACACACACACACACACACACACACACACACACACACACACACACACACACACACACACACACACACACACACACACACACACACACACACACACACACACACACACACACACACACACACACACACACACACTCACGCACACACACACACACACACACACACACACGTTAGGGTTTAACACGGCAACATGAGGTTTCGAACCCAGAATCTGTGGATTGAGAGTTCGCTGCTCTAAGCTCTTCACTAGGCGGCCCGTAATGTGGGATATAGAATGACAGTTTGGTCGAGGGACGGATATTTTCTCCGTATTTAAACAATGAGATAGAAATTATAAATGTTATTGCTGTTGGTCTACTAGCCCTACAGACAACTAGAAATACTGTCTAAAGGTATGTTGCCAAAGAATTAATGTAAGTTTCCATGAAGTTGAAATGTACATGCGATAACACTTTACTTTCATATTCTATTTACGACGCAATACATTTTAGTCTTAAAGCGTTGGAATAAGACACAGGAACAATTAAGCATTTGCAGTTTTTGCTTTCACTTTTCAAATTGTTCTGCAACCTTGCATGTTTAACAAAAGGTGTGTTTATGCATGCATGTTAACTTTATTTTTATATTTTATTGCAACATGCATTATAAATACTAGTACGTCGTTATATAATATTCATGTTCCGTTTGGTTCTTCGTGTGCTCTCCTTTGGCGGATTATGGCTGTGTAGTGGGTATGTGACGTATGTAGTGGGTATGTGACGTATGTAGTGGGTATGTGACGTATGTAGTGGGTATGTGACGTATGTTAATTTGGATTATTGGCGTCACACATATTTGTTTATTTCGACGTACCACAACGACTGTATCTGTTCGCACATCAAAAATAATGAAATTATCAGCCGTCCAAAAATAAGCAGTACAAAAATATTTTAGGGTGTTTAAACCCAAACTGTGTCCTAACATACGTAATATTATACAGCAAAGCAATAGCATTGTTCTAGATGACTATATATATATATATATATATATATATATACCGTAATGACTGTATACACACACACACACACACACACACACACACACACACACACACACACACACACACACACACACACACACACACACACACACACACACACACACACACACACACACACACACACACACACACACACACACACACGGGCTTACTAAGCGTAATTTGGCGGGCAGCATATCTTCAACATAGTTATTCAAGCATTGTAGTTGCATTCTGAGATCGTTATCTTTTTATTACAAATTTTCAGTGAATCAGCACGATCCATACACCATATTTGTTCACCTTCCTCAACTCCATGTCAATTTGTTTTAACGTTATACGCAATTTTAAGATAAACCTTCGCAAAAGACGAAAAATTATATCCGCGTGCCACACGTCTGTTATTCGCCGGTAATTTTGCAAAGACATAATTTACTGAATAACATACCAATTGCCGAAGTGACACATATCGTATAAGCATTATCATATAAGTAAATATTGTCCATATTGTACACACTCTTTCTTGAAAACGGATACAAATAGTAGGACTTAACACAGAATACAACTTTAAATGGAGCCAGTCTGTTCCTCTATACCCGGAATTAGCCAGCGTAGTAATTTGTAACAGAACGTCGTCTGTGTTGAACGTGGGACATGAGAACTTGTCGAACATCAAAGGGTATTGCGGTTAATTCAGCCCGCCTAAATAGTATTATCAATAAAGCTTGTTTGGAAACTAGATGTTTTGTTTACTATTTGAACATGTTCAGAGGTCGTACCTTCCAAATTGCCAGCGTTGTTACGGGCTTACTAAACACAATCTGGCGAGCACTATACCTTCAACAAAGTATTAAAACATTATATTGATTAATTAATTAAAAACTAGGAAAGACTGCCTTCTTTTAAGAACAATAGTAGGGCCGGAACGATACACCGGTGTATCGCGATACACACCGCCCGGTACGGTACACACTATTAACATCTTTACACACTATTACGTTTTCAATGCGCGCATGCAATTTGGGGCTCATAGTCATAGTATCGTTGCCTTGTCCTCGTGGGCACAGCCATTCGTGAGCGTCAGTCTGCTTGCGATCCTGTCTCATTCGCCATTTCATCTGGATGTAAAGCTGTTCGTCTGTTTCCGTTAGTAGAGTTGTAGAACTGAAATGTTCATTATTTCTGGATAGTACTGACTTAAAGTCATTAAAACTTAGACAGTTTTCGTTTTCTTTTATTTTGACTCACGTACCCAGATTTCGTCCGGGTTTTGTACAACGCCAAACCGTGTAGGGCCCAGTAATGACACGCTGCGACAGGAATAGGTGCCAGCGAGCGTGTGTTCAGCACATCAGGGGACACCGTTACAGCTAAGCGTGCCACGCTTGATGCACACAATGTGGACATGTTGCTGTTCATTAAAGCCAATAGCCAGCTGGAGTGACGTGCAAGACTGCGAGTGCAACAGGGTGCTGCTGAGTGTGAACCAATGGACTTGTACTACTGACTCGTTTCACTCGCTCACAATACATAAACGAATGTTGTACCATTCTAGTCAATGTAGTCTGTATCGCGATACGTATCATATCGCAAAGTAGTGTTCGTTCCGGCCCTAAACAATCGTATATAAACACAGGTTTATAAATGAGGAACGGACATTGCTTAAATAAGAACACGCTAACGCAGAGCAAACACTCACCACAATGTAGTTCTGATCTAACATCTCCTCCCTCGCGTCGCGTTCATAACCGGATGTCGTTATGACACCGTACGTGTCCGAAGTGTCCGCGGCATTTTCCACTGTCGAACTGACCGACGGACTGACCGACTGCCTGAGAGACGGACTGACCGGCGGAAGCACTGACGGTCTCACAGACGCCCCGATGGACGCTGAGTGACCAACGGAAGTGAGGTTCAATATGAAGAAGATCCCGAGCGATAGTGCCCACAGCCACGGATGTCGCTGTCCACTACACATGCTAAGGCGACGTCCACTTGTCGCCTCTACATGGCCAGCAGCCATGAGATGACAATTTGGCGGCAGTGACGGCGGCGACAGGTTGGCGACAGTGACGCGGTGGCGACGTCAGGCGGCATTGTCTGCACTGCACTCGGCAGGCAGAAGCGGAATCTACGAGATGGATACAGTCCAAAGTGCGCCCAGATGAAAGTGTTTACTGGCGTGCCTTGCGAGTCGCTGGTGATATCCACACGCCACACCACGCTACAATCCCGATACAGATAGCGGAGATGCGAGAAAAACTTCCTGGTTCAGTCGCACACGGCACGCATCGGCCTTGGCGTTCTGGCGGACTGCCACAGCGGTTCGTCGACCGGGCTTATAAGAGACGCCCGCCTGGGCCGCCGAATCACGTGTGCGAGTCGGGCGGCACACTTCGCGTATACAACCGCTACGGCTCCCGCACTATGGGTCACTAATGTCGCCGCTAATTTCCACCAATGTGCTCAAATGTCCATCTGCAACTTGGTGGGTCCCACAAATCTAGTACGTCGTGTTGCCGTGGGAAAGCGTCCGCACAATTTTGTCTCATAATAAAATAATAAATAATAACGACGTCATTAAACCAAGGTGGCGTGTCGTGAAGATGTCATATTTTCAATATAAACCGAACAATTACAGTGGTTTGACATGCTCAAACCTCGGCCGTCTTGCGATCTGAGCGCCACGCCTGCACGCGTCGAGGAGATCCACGCTTGTGAGAAGACGGACTTACTCTGCTGGGAACAGCGCTCTCTTGCATGGTCGGAGAAAGCTGGCAATGCCGGTTTGGAGTAACGGGGATTGGTTGATGAGGGACATCCTCTTGGCGCGTGCCATTGTCTGCCAGGTACGGTGCCTCGACGGCAGCGTGGTCCCACCCTGTTGTAGAGGCGGCGGTGGCGAGACCGGCTGTTCACCAGCCTGGACACCAGGCCGCCCATGTACTCTGGCACTCGCAGGTGGCCGGGACGTCGAGCTCGACGGACGGGTCGCTGTCTGTCGGCTGGTGGACTTGTAACTACCGCAGCCACAGACGCGACTCTTGGCAAGGGTCAGAGACAGGTTGACGAGGAGTCAGTTACTGACGAACAACGGGTGATGCGGCCTGGCTGGTGCACGCATGTTAACGCAGGTCACACAATAAAGGCGGTGCATGCGTGTTAACATAGGTCACACATGAAAGGTGATGCACGCACGTTGACACATGTCACATCTGAAGTTTGGTGCACGCAGGTTGACACAGGTCAAACCTAAAGGTTAGTCCACACGTGCTAACGCAGGTCACACCTGAAGGTTGGTGGACGCACGTTGACACAGGTCAAACCAGAAGATTAGTGCATACGTGCTGTGCTAACACAGTTCACACCTAAAAGGTGGTGCACGCACGTTGACACAGATCAAACCTGAAGGTTAGTGCACACATGCTAACACAGGTCACACCTAAAAGGTGGTGCACGCACGTTGACACAGATCAAACCTGAAGGTTAGTGCACACATGCTAACACAGGTCACACCTAAAAGGTGGTGCACGCACGTTGACACAGATCAAACCTGAAGGTCAGTACACACGTGCTAATACAGGTCACACCTGAAGGTTAGTGCACACATGCTAACACAGGTCACACCTGAAGGGTGGTGCACGCACGTTGACACAGATCAAACCTGAAGGTCAGTACACACGTGCTAATACAGGTCACACCTGAAGGTTAGTGCACACATGTGTGCGTGTGTGCGTGCGAACCAACCAGGGGTGAGAATGTGTTAGACATAGTTTTATCCTCACAGAATGAATTAGTTGACAATGTTAAGATATGTGAGCCACTGGGGAGTGATCAAAAAGAGACCCCATTGACAGGGGCGACACCTTTAGGGAAAGATATCCCATCGACAGGGAAGACGCCTAAGATATCCCATTGATGGGAAGACGCCTTTACGGAAAGAGATCCCATTGACAGGGAAGACGCCTTTACGGAAAGAGATCCCGCCGCCGGGGAAGACGCCTTTCTGGAAAGAGATCCCGCCTACAGGGAAGACGCCTTTCTGGAAAGAGATCCCACCAACAGGGAAGACGCCTTTAGGAAAAAAAGATCCCGTCGACAGAGGAGACACTTTTTGGGAAAGAGATCCCATCGACAGGGGAGACGCCTTTGGGGAAAAAGATCCCGCCGACGGGGGAGACGCCTTTAGGGAAAGAGATCCCGCCGACATGAAGACGCCTTTGGGGAAAGAGATCCCGTCGACAGGGAAGACGCCTTTAGGGAAAGAGATCCCATGGACAGGAAGACGCCTTTAGGGAAAGAGATCCCGCCGACAGGAAGACGCCTTTAGGGAAAGGAATAACACACTGAAGAAAAAGACAGTAACAGAATGTTGGGATGTCTTAAAGAGTGAAATTGAGTGCATCGTCGATAAATTTGTTCCCTTAAAAAACAAGGGAAACGGTCTAAAAAGAAACACTTATCGAAAGAAGCCATTAGAAAAATTAAGTACAAACAAATGATGTGGATATAAACGTACTGGAAATGATGAAAATTACAACATTTATAAAGAAGCACTTAACCAAGCTACAGCTGAAATTAGAAATTCAATGAGAAGCTATGAACAACAATTAGCTTGTAATATAAAACATGACAACAATAATTTGTATGCGTATGTTCGAAGTAATCAGAAAGTTAAGGATAAGGTCGGTCCTCTAGAAGATAGTGCTGGAAATATAATATCAGAGGGATTCTTAATGGCAGAAGACCTGAATTAGTATTTTAGTTCGGTGTTTACCAGGGAAGATATCAGTTAACTGCCAGTATCACAGGCTAAGTTCATGGGGGCAGATTCAGACTGTTTAGGACAATTAATTATAACCCCGGAAATGGTAGCTAAGAAAATAAGGGCTATGATGGATAATAAATCACCTGGAGTGGATGGGATTCCGCCCAAACTACTACTGGAAATTGTAGAACAAATTAGCATACCGCTTGCATCAGTATTCAATTTGTCATTAGAAGAGGGAGTGGTTCCTTTATAATGGAAAAAGTAAACATTATACCGTTATTTAAAAAAAGGTTCGAGAAACAAGTCACAGAACAATAGACCAATGAGTTTAACATCGGTGATTTGCAAATTATTAGGAAGACTAATTAAAGATCACATGGTGGATTTTCTTATTAAACATAACTTGATAAACCCATCTCAACATGGGTTTCTAAAAGCGAGGTCATGCTTAACAAATATGTTATATTTTTGGAAGATATCACTAAGTGGGTAGACGAGGGATCACCAGTAGATACCATCTACTTAGATTTTCAGAAAGCTTTCGACAAAGTGCCACATCAAAGATTACTGCTTAAACTAAAGGCCCACGGCATAGGAAATGGTTAAATTAACTGGATAGAAAAATGGCTAATTGACAGAAGACAACGAATAGTTGTTGATGGGGAGGCTTCAAACTGGAAATCAGTTTGGAATGGGGTACCACAGGGATCAGTACTGGGATCTATATTATTCTTAATATATATCAACGATATAACAAGCAAGGTGTTGAAATTTGCGGATGATACAAAAGTGTTCAGAAGGATTAAAAGTGATGGATATAGACACCATTTACAATATGATCTTGACAGGTTGATCAAATGGTCTGAAAAATGGCAAATGTTGTTCAATTTTGGGAAATGTAAATGCCTCCACACAAGACATGGGAACGAAGATGTAGAATATATAATGAGGGGTACTGTACTAAGTACTACTGTAAAAGAAAAGGACTTAGGGTTAACCATTAGTGCTGATATGAAGATTTCAGAGCAGTGCGGAATTGCGGCTTCAAAGGGAAATCAAATCCTTGGATTAATTAAGCGATATATAGCGTATAAGGAAAAAGAACTAATAATACCGCTATACAAAACAATAGTTAGGCCTCATTCAGAATATTGTATACAAGCATGGAGGCCATATCGCAAAAAGGACATAAATATGCTAGAAAGAGTACAGAGGAGAGCGACTAAAATTACCAAAACTGAGAGTTAGTTATGAAATACGCTAAAAGAATGTGGTGTAACAACACTAGAGACCAGGAGATTGAGGGGAGATGAGAGAGAAGTGTTTATAATATTGAATGGTTATGAAAATATTGATAGAAATATTTTTCTCAGTTAATAAAGATAGAAGGACTAGAGGACATGAAGTTACATTAGTAAAGGAGCCGTGCAGCTTAGACATAAGAAAGTTCTCATTTTTACAAAGGACTGTAACTGAAAGGTGTGGGTGCTAGCAGCGTGAATACGTTTAAAAATGAAATCGACACATACCTCAGGGATACAAGTAAATAAAAGGGTTGGACTCTCGATAAGCCAAAGGGCTTCCTTGTCCAACTGCATCTAGAGTTAATTATCTGAGTGGCAATCTTGTTAAATATTGTTATATTGTTAAACGTAAAGTCGTGCTTAGTTTCACACCCGGCGACCTGGTACAACGACAAAAGTTTCGGGGCGGCCCCTGGAACGTGTACAACAACCGCCCCCGCCGCCCGACTTCGGCGCTACAGAACAGCTTTGACGGAACCAGAGTCAATGGTATAAAACGATTATGGTAGCATATTATCATGAACACGAGTAACGTTGTCGTCTTCGTATGTTCAGAGACAGAGATATAGAGAGAAGAGACACACAGATGCATAGTTAGAGGGGGATATGGAGGGGAGGGAAAGAGGGAGAGAAAGAGACAGAGTGTGAGGGAGGGTGAGGAAGGGAAAAGGAGGGAGGTAGGGGTAGGGAGAGAGAGAGAGAGGGAGGGAGAGGAAGGGAGGGAGAGAGATAGGGGGGAGAGGGATGGAGGAGAGGGAGGGAAAGGTAGGTGAAGAGAGATAGAGGGGGAGAGGGAAGGAGAGGGAGGGAGGGAGAGAGAGAGAGAGAGAGAGAGAGAGGGAGAGGGAGGGAGGGCGGGAGGGAGGGAGGGAGAGAGAGGGGGAGAGGGAGAGGGAGAGGGAGAGGGAGAGGGAGAGGGGGAGGGAGAGGGAGAGGGAGAGGGAGAGGGAGAGATGGGGAGGGAGAGGGAGAGATGGGGAGGGAGAGGGAGGGAGGAAGAGGGAGGGAAAGGTAGGGAGAGAGAGAAAGGGGGAGAGGGAGGGAAAGAGTGAGAGAGGGGGAGAGAGAGAGAGTGAGAGAGAGTAGTGCACGTATACGGGTGTGCATGTCTACGTACGCTCACGTGTGTGCATGTGTGCGTGTGTGCATGTGTGCGTGCGCGCGTGTTCGATTCGCACGATACTGACCACAACTATTGCCAGCTGTATCTACCACCTCCTCCATACATCAGACACCTTCACAACTACAATAATTACTCATGTCATTCTACGCGCAGACGCTCAGAAAACAGCGCACAGACAAAATCAATCATAGTCATTTGTTTGCTGCAGGCTATTTCAGATTCTGCGAATATCAGTTATCACATTACATAGGGCAATGTCTCATTCAATTACCGCCTTTTTATACGACCAGATCATCGATAAGGAATAGTTTTTGTTTCCGAAGCTTGCGACACCCGCAACTTGTGCAACTCCGACAGCGTGAGCAGCCTTCCTTTCAAGTAGTGATTACCAGCGACCACAGAGCGCAACATTCGTCGTCCTATGGCGCATTGAGCTTTGCCGACACTGGCTAATCTGACGTTAAATATAAACCTTTCAGAACAAAATACATCCGAGCAAAGGTCACAGGTTTTTTGTTGTGCATTGGTGTTGCAGCGCCAGTTTCGGCTGCGGCGTCTATAGCTTTGTTAGCGGTCTAGCGTCGTTTATCCTGCATCTAACTTCTTCCGTGCTTCCGCCTACCCTCAACGTGCTGAGGATACCGGCGGTGGTTTGTTGGTGAACAGGAACAGTGTTTTTATGTAGAGGGTGCCATTTTTTTTATTTTTTTTACACAAATAACATGCAAATAACAGGAATACGTGCAGAAGAGCTTAGTGTTTAGAATGTTGGGTATGTCAATGTCTGGATATTCTTTTTGAAAGCGTTTACACTAACACTATGTTGAGGGAGAGAATTCCAAAGGTGAACGGTACCGGGGAAATAGAATATAAATGGTAGTTCTGATAGACATGACACCGGAAATTGGCAGTTCGGCTGAATAAGCAACGCTTTGCGCATTCCAAGTGCCCACGTGACCGATGGCTGCCTTTCTTGAGGTTTGTACGGCAGAACATATAACATTAGGGAATTGCGGTTATCGGCAAATATTTTTAGACGAATATGCATGTAGATTGTAGTTGTTTTTTAAATAATTTTTCTGGCCTGTTTACACATGTAGTTTTCTTTACAAGCGACAGTGTATAATAATCTTATCAACCTGCGTAAACACAACGCCCCCTCTTGTGCAGTGATTCGATCGGATATCGGCGTTACCCGTTGATGTATGCGTTTCGCTGGATATCGAGATTGCTTGTGTGACGACACATCCGCTCCGAACGGATTAATAGGAATCGTTAATTATAAACAACGTAAATTTCCGGCGACATAGAAGAGAATTATCTTCGACGATATCTCCGGCAATGTTGAAAAAGATTGTATGCCTGCGCACCCACGCACACGAGCGCGCGCACTCACGCACGCACGCACATCCACTACCACATACCCGGCATTCACGCATTCCCAAACACAAATCAACACAATGTCATTAAAACGCTAACAAACGGTTTGCTGAAATATATGGTGGCACTGAGAACCGTTAGACTAGTGTTCCATGTTCGGCGACAGGGAAGAGTAGGAATGTGTGACGTCAGGTTGCCTGTAACAATGGCGCTGTCTGTGCAATTTAAATCATGTGTCTTCAACAAAGTTATTCTAGTAATTCAGTTACTTACTTAGCCCTGTTTGCTCGCTGGGAGCATGGGCCATCGACCATGGTCCTCCACCGTTGTCGGTTTGATGCCATTTTCTCAATTTCTTTCCAGATTTTTCCCATCTGGTTTTTTTCGCTTTCCGTGTCTCTCTGCCAGGTGTTTCTCGGCCTTCCTCTTTTTCTCTTCCCTGGGGGGTTCCATGTAATTGCTTGTCGTGTGATGTTTGTTGCAGGTTTCCTCAATGTATGTCCTATCCACCTCCATGTTATCTTATCTATGTTGTTATCTATTGATAGTTGTTTGGTCCGTTCCCACAGTGTAGTGTTGGGTATCTTGTCTTACCACTTTTGGCGTCGGATTCTGCGCAGGAATTTGTTAATGAAGGTCTGTAATCTTTCTAGTGTTTGTCGCCGAGCCATGGAGTAACATTGACTTGACATTTGAGTTAAACATTATATTCCAGTGAACTACTGGCATAAATATCGTCACAGTCTTACGCCCAGCAACGGAACAACAAACCACTCTTTTATATTGGCGCCACCTGGTGAATCGAACACAACAACAATTGTAGGAGAAAGATCCTGAAAGATCCAGGAAGCCAAGCATATCAAAATCACATGAATAAATAACTCTAAATAGCAATCGAGGTGTTTGTTTAACTTTACTAGATCGCTACTTTGTAGATGAAAGGCCAATGATCCAAGAAAGCAAACGTAGAAAGAGGCGAGAGGGCCCCAGCGCCTCGGAGGTGATGCACTTACAATACTCCAATGTTAGCGTATTAATATATATATATATATATATATATATATATATATATATATAGTATATACAAGTGGTTAATGATTGATATGATTAATAATTACTTAATTATTAATAATTAGAAGTGGTTACAGATGGTCCTTTTTAATAACTCTTAGACGCGTAGGCCCAAAAACTGCAATAACGCCAACATTGTGAGTGGCAGATGATGACATGTTACATAACGAGCCGCTCTCGGGGCTGCCCTGGGCGAGGCGTGGTGCCCAAGGGGATGTGACGTCGGCCATCCCACCTTCAGACGATCGTCGCGCCCGCTCCAGGTGCTAACAACCAATTCCCTGTTTTCCTAAAAGTGGAACATCTCGCTTAGCTGTCGGATCCGAATTTGGAATTCCGAGAAACACGCAATGCAGAGGGAGGTGTGGGAAAATGAGAGAGAGAGAGAGAGGGAGAGGGAGAGGGAGAGAGAGAGAGAGAGAGAGAGAGAGAGAGAGAGAGAGAGAGAGAGAGAGAGAGAGAGAGAGAGAGAGAGAGAGAGAGAGAGAGAGAGAGAGAGAGAGAGAGAGAGAGAGAGAGAGAGAGAGAGAGAGAGAGAGAGAGAGAGAGAGAGAGAGAGAGAGAGAGAGAGAGAGAGAGAGAGAGAGAGAGAGAGAGAGAGAGAGAGAGAGAGAGAGAGAGAGAGAGAGAGAGAGAGAGGAGAGAGAGAGAGAGAGAGAGAGAGAGAGAGAGAGAGAGAGAGAGAGAGAGAGGAGAGAGAGAGAGAGAGAGAGAGAGAGAGAGAGAGAGAGAGAGAGAGAGAGAGAGAGAGAGAGAGAGAGAGAGGGGGGAGAAGGTCTGTTAGCAGCGACGCAAATGTCATGACTTGTGTGAAAATGTTTCATGACCACCATAATGTTTAATGTTTAGATTTGAGTTGGTTTTGAAACCTTTCTGCTTTAACAAGTGTTAAATGTTGCACATTTTTATTTCATTTCATAACGTCAAGTATGCTAAATTTGATCAACTTGTTATAATATAGTTTGAATGATAAATAAGTTTTTAGATTTATTCAAGCAGTATTGAAACAGAAGTATCGTAGATGTAACGTAAGGCACCATTTTTCATATTGACGTGTTGAGGAAGTGATTACTGTTATAAACTAATCATGTGGTTTTTTAGCATGGCGGCTCAAGCAATTAACGATCTGAAGTGAAAAAATCTAATTAACGATTAAAATACTGATCTTAGTAACTTGATTATGCGTGTTGGTTTCGTTGAGGCAATAGTGTTAACTATAAATGGGGCGAACTTCCGCCTAATTAATTACAAATTACCGTCGTATTAACTACACGGACTATTTCCGCTGTAAGTCGGTCATGTGTAGGCGAACATTAATTACACAAGTAAACACAGGATGTGGGGAGAAATATGTGGGGTGAAGTCCATTCGACTAGACAGGGAAGTGACCTTCGGGGAGAGAGATCACCGCCAATAGGTATGATATATCTTCAGGGAAAGAGATCCCCGCCGACAGGGAAGACGCCTTTAATAATAATAATAATAATAAGGTAACTTCGTTTGCGCCAAAATCCTTGGAAAACAACCCAGAGCCGCATCAATACAAAAGGGATAGTCAACATCAGAATCGATAAGCCATATTAAAGTCGTCAACAGTCGGATCGATACATCAGCGAGCTAAGGTGGATATGCAAGGTTATAAAGGTCAGTTTTTTAAATGACGACTAAATTGTGTAATATTGTAACTGATTTAACACTAAGAGGGAGCATATTCCAAAGAGTTGGTGCAGCAACATAAAATGTTCTTGTTTTAATATTAGTGTTGACTCCAGGAACAAAAAGTCAATCAGAACTAAAAGATCTACGCTGGATAGGCTTTTTACACGAGTAGGGGAAATAGATCCCATCGACAAGGAAACGCCTTTAGGGAAAGAGATCCCGTCGACAGGGAAGACGCCTTTAGGGAAAGAGATCCCGTCGATAGGGAAGACGCCTTTAGGAAAAGAGATCCCATCGACAGGGAAGACACATTTAGAGAAAGCGATCCCACCAATAGAGAAGATGCCTTTCGGGAAAGAGATCCCACTGACAAGAAAGACGCCTTTAGGGAAAGAGATCCCATTGACAGGGAAGACGCCTTTACGGAAAGAGATCACGCCGACGGGGAAGACGCCTTTAGGAAAAAGATCCCACCGACAGAGAAGACACATTTAGGGAAAGAGATCCCGCAGACAGGGAAGACGCCTTTAGGGAAAGAGATCACGCCGACAGGAAGACGCCATTAGGGAAAGGGACATAATGCTAAGAAATTATTTGTATTATACCATGGCCAGGATTTGCGTTCACATACAAACTGCAATAACCTGAAAACTATTCAGAATGAAATATTGATAGTAGCGATAGTTGGCCAAACGCATCAGCAGGTTGACTTGTGACGCAATACTACTATCCACAGACAAACTTTATTACGTAATATTTACTTATTTACAGAATCCACCGATCAAATCAGCATCGCTCACGTATCATCATTATGAAGCAACTGACTCCAACTCTAAGTGATGACTCCACCGTCCAGTTTGCTTGGGTCCATGCCTAGTTTCCTAGGTGTTTCCAGCACTCGGCAACGTTCTATTAACTGACTAGTCTGTATATATTGTGGTTACAATGTTATGATCTTATGAGGTCTCATTCAACTAGCCAGCCTTTTTCAGAACATTATCGCCAAGCCGACCTTTCTATGCTGGCACTGAGGGTGGTCACTGCCAGGGTGCTTGTCGTCCTCAGTGGTTCTGTTACGTCCCAAATTGAGACGGGACCGACATTAACATGATCTCCGAGTCACGAGGGATACACAGTCCCCAATGTTGAGAGCCAGGTTTTTACACCAAATATACCATACCAGCCCGGTCCGGGTATTGAACTCGGGGCGCCGGCATGTCAGGCGGATGTGCTAACCACTACACTATCGCGCGCCCCCTATATCTAGCTTAGGCCACATCAAATAAAATTGGAACTTAAAGCTTATTAAGTGTTAGCTTCCATGACACTATCGTGATAGGTTTTTATTTGGCCTATATCTGTCTACTAACAACTGGAGCGGTAAACTTGTTCTTTTAGTCTGTGTTATTTTATCATATTTTACAAATAACTGTGTTTTGTATTTGTTTGTGTCTGTCCAAGAACCGCAATGGAAACAAGTGCGTGCACTTTGTTATGTAATCCTTATATATGGTGTACTCAATATGTATGTATATGTTATGTAGTTACACGTTTACGTTTTATACTGAATAAAATCATCATCATCATCATCATCATCATCACCAAGCGTTGTATTAGCGGAAACCGGCTATGTAACAACACCTACATCTGGCAGTCTTATTTCTGGCCCATGAAGGGGGGGGGGGTGATTGTAGGCTTCGGCACCTAGTTCTGACACCGGATACTTTCCGCTGCACCATCGGCGGTAAGAATATACGGTTCGTATCCAACCGAAATTTATTATTATAAACTAAAGATTATTGGCGGGAAATCTTGGGCTCGATTCATTGTGGATATCTGTGCAGAAATTTAACAAGATTTAACCAAATTGCCACCCAGATAATTAACTCTAGATGGCAGGTGGACAAGGAAGCCCTTTGACTTATCGAGAGTCAAACCCTTTTATCTACATGTATCCCGCCCTTCTGAAGTATGTGTCGACTTTATGTTTAAACATATTCACACTACTAGCACCCACACAATCAGCAGATAATATGTTCCATTCATTTACAGTCCTTTGTGAAAATTAGAACGTATCTCATCATTCTAAATGAGGCCTAACTATTGTTTTGTACAGTGGTATTATTAGTTATTTTTCCTTATACGTGATGTTTCGCCTAATTAGTCCAAGGATTTGATTTCCCTTTGAAGCTGCAATTCCACACTGCTCTGAAACCTTCATATCAGCACTAATGGTTAACCCTAAGTCCTTTTCTTTTACAGTAGTACTTAGCACAGTACCCCCATTGTATATTCGTTCCCATGTCTTGTGTGGAGGCATTTACATTTCCCAAAATTGAACAACATTTGCCACTTTTCAGACCATTTGATCAACCTGTCAAGATCATCTTGTAAATGCTGTCTATCTCCATCACTTTTAATCCTTCTTCTGATATATATTAAGAATATTATAGGTCCCAGTACTGATCATAAAGGACAACTAAATGGCAAACTGCATAACAAAGGGTGGAAAACTGGTACGATCACTTCCACAAACTACTAGGCAGTCCACCAGACATAGAAGATGAGGATGAAGAGATCCAACTTATAATCACAAATATCAACATCAAGGAAGGACCTTTTGAAAGAGACGAATATGAGAACGCCAAGAAATCCCTGAATGATGCAAAAAGCTGAGGGGATGTATACCAGCAGAAGTGCAAAAATACTGCGATCTGGACAGAATCATACTAGAGTTTTGCAACAAAGCTTTGATTAAAGGGAAAATACCTCTACAATGGACAGTTCTGAACAGTATTCCAATACCTAAGAATGGCGGTTTAAGGATGGCAGGGAATTACAGTGGCATTAGCCTGAGCTCCATTGTGGCAAAGACATTCAACAATATGGTATTAAACAGAAAACATCCTGAAATTGGCCACCACCTAAGAGACAATCAGAATGGATTCCGGACAGGGAGGACAACCGTAGGTCATATAGTAACCATGAGAAGGTTAATAGAAGTAATTAGAGCAAAGCATCTTCCTGCAATTATGACATTCGTAGACTTCCGAAAAGCATTTGATACGGTTCATCGTGGTAAGATGATGAAGATTCTTAAGGCCAATGGTGTCCCCAAGCAGCCAGTAACAGGTATTCCCAACATGTACAGGAACACACGTGCCAAAGTATAATCACCGGATGGAGAAACTGAGCTTTTTGATATCACAGCGGGGGTGCTACAGCGTGACACGCTGGTGTAATACCTCTTCGTGATAGTCCTTGACTATGCACTGCGGCGAGCTATCGATGGAAGAGAAGAGGAACTTGGATTCCAGATAACAAGAAGGAAAAGTAAATATGTAAACCTGAGGTGGTCACCGATTTCGAATTTGCAGTGATATTGCGCTACTATCAGAAGTGAACAATCAGGCACAGGAGCTTCTAACACGAGTGGAAACATCATGCTCAAGGATTGGTTTAAAGATCAATCCTTAAAAAATTATTTTATCTTCGTAGCCAGGGATGTTGAATTTGTCTGGCGGAGCAGCTCTTCACAATGTAATCTTCCGGAGACACTTGTTCTGAAAGGTCTCTCTCTACCTTGTGTGTTAGTCTTGCTGTCAGCTTCCAGCCCTCAGACCCATAGAGAAGTACACGGAGGACGTTACTATTGTATAGTCTCAGTTTAGTTTTCAATCTCAGCAGTCTTGACTGCCAGATTGATTTCAGCAAGGCGAAAGTCTGGTTGGCTTTGACGATTCTAACAGTGGCATCTTTCTCGGAGTCTCCATCTGTTGTGACTTTGCTTCCTAAGTATACATATTCCTCGACATCTTCCAAGGCATCACCGTTGATGGTATTAATGGGATTGTCTGTTTTATGATTGTTCCTCATCAATTTGGTTTTCGATGTGTTGAGCTTTAGCCCTATCTGTGGTGCTGAATCCGTAATTTTCTCCATCTTTTCTTGCATGTCCTTGTGTCTGCTGGCCAGCAGTCCTGAATATGTGATATATGCAATACTTGCCTCCTCTAAAACCGGCTTGTTCTTGTCGAAGAATGGTGTCAATAGCTGCTGATATTCTCTACAGTATAAGGCGACTAAAGATCTTGCATGTCTGTGATACCACGCCAGTTATTGCAGTTTACCAAATCGCCTTTCTTTGGTAGTTTGATGATATGCCCCGTCTTCCAATCGTTTGGTGTATCTTCTTCATCCCAGATTTTCTGGAAGATCCCACATAAGATGCTCGATGTTTCCTCTTTCTCTGCTTTTAACATTTACTGTCATTTCGTAATGCTTTTCCATTCGTCTGAGCTTTAATGGCTTCTCGGACTTCTGCTTCGGTGATCCGGTTGAGGTTGACCGCGAGGTCCTCCACTGCTTCAGGAACGTCAGCAATGGTAGGTGGGTCAGGACGGTTGAGAATGGTTGAAAAGTGTTCTTTCCACCTCTCCACTTCGCTTTGACAACTGTGACGATCTTTCCATCTGTGGCTTTCAGTGGGGGGGGTTCTGGTTGGGTCCTCTATCTCCTTTCAGCTTCTTCGTTATTCTGTAGAGTGATTCATATGTTGTTTGCATGCTGCTTTTTCTGCCTCCGTGGCCAGAGAGTTTATGTGTGTGCGTATATTCATTCTCGCACTAGAAATACATAGATATGCTAGAAAGAGTACAGAGGAGAGTAACTAAAATTATACCAAAACTGAGTGATCTTAGTTACGAAATACACCTAAACGAATGTGGTTTAACAACACTAGAGACCAGGAGATTGACACGAGATCAGATAGAAGTGTTTAAAATAGTACAAGGTTATGACCATATTTATAGAAATATGTTATTCTCAGTTAAGAAAGATATAATGACTAGAGGACATGAAGTTACATTAGTAAAGGAGCAGTGTAGATTACATATAAGAAAGTTCAAATTTTCACAAATGACTGTAAATTAATGGAACAGATTATCTGCTGATTGTGTTGGTGCTAGTAGCGTTTAAAAACAAAATCGACACATACCTCAGAAGGGCGGGATATGCGTAAATAAAAAGGATTGGACACTCGATAAGCCAAAAGGCTTCCTTGTCCACCTGCCATTTAGAATTAATTCTCTGGGTGGTAATATTGTTACATCTCTTGTTAAGTCTTGAAATATAAGCTCATAGTACGTTTTATTCGGCGCGTGAAATATGGATTTACGCGTGTTCTTAAAATGGCTCAAGCAGGTTATTACACTGGTTAATGTATAGATAGTTAACCGTTTTCCTTTTTTTTAAATACGCGCGATAAATATTGATGCCGTTACTGCCGACTCTCGCAAGCACGCGAGGGCCAGTTCTTGGTCCGATCATGTGAGAAATAAAGAAAGACGAATCTACTAACTGCTGCTCGTGGACTGGTTTATTGCAACAGACGACGAACACTTAAGGCTTATGTATTACTAGGAACTTGCAGAAAGTGGCCGACAATGTGGATTACGCATTACAGTGTCGTGACAGTCTCTATGACAATGGTCTTTGTCAGACACGATTGTCCGATTTGCATTTAATGCTCACGTTGTTGGCTGTTATTGCCCAGTCGTTTTACGTGATTCTGTGACAAGTCGACATTCGTTGTTGAGCGGAGTACCTGTGACGCCAGGCTTGTCTGACAGACCTCTGCGAACGTCAGTCTCGGTCTGTAACCAGTCCAACGAGAATACCTGCTTGCACGTCACGAATGAATTAATAATTGTATTTCACAATGCCTAGTACACGAATCATTATGCGTATCAATTGAATATGAAATGTAACTTTGTCCATTAACAATTACATCTGCTGTGGCCGGCTGTGCTCTATGGAAAAATGTTTTATATCGTCTTTTTTCATGTCATATATATATTATATCCATTGTGGTCATTAATCTGCTGTTCTCTCTGTTGCAGCTACTTTAACCACGTTGTCATTATGTCTGTTTCCGTTATTCAACGCTACCATTAATTCACATTACACTGAACGAGTACCTGGCCATAGACACTGGTGGACATTTGTGTATGAACAGTCTTCGCGCATTAATTGCAGCGTGGCTGGATGCTTCCCAGAGAAGTCGAGATGGTGTTCGATTTAACAGATCTGTCAGGGAGTAAAGTATAAAGTGCTTTGAGCAGTCATGAGGACTGGATACTGCACTACATAACAACTTACACTTACTTTACTTTTACATGCACTAGGACTCAGCGGTCGGCAACCAGCGGCCCGCCAGCCAACTGCGGCCCGCGGAGCTATTTGAAGCCGCTCGCCGACCAAAAGCAAGAGATGTCACAGTACGCCGCATGTACACGCTTGGGAACGGGATTATCTTGTTCATTGAGCAGATGATGCAAATTTACCGGAATTTGCTGACCTCCGTCCATCGTGTATTATGTAGACATCACGGCGCACCTCAATTTACAGAATGTTCCAATCAAAGAACACGAGCATCTAATCATTAAGTTTTCCAGTTCATCTCCGCTTCTAAGATTACGAATCTACTATGAGAAACACAACTGCGCAGCGGAACGCCAACAACGTACACTCTCAATATCCCCAGGAAAAAACCCTGAAAGTCCCTACTCGTGCATAGTAGTTATGGTGAGAAGATGGGAGCTTCTACACAGCTTTGACAATCTCAGGACTCGCTGTGGGGAGTTGCCTTTATTTTCCAACCCGTTCCAGGTGGAAGTCGATGATGCATAATTATGGAGCTCATTGAACTGCAGTGTGGTTCTGTGGGACTCAAGACGACCTCGAAGAAGTAATATCGTATGCCCTTTCCGACGGAACTGTATCCTGGTCTGTTAAACACCAAGCACATATAGACAATCTGTTTGGCACAACTTAGACGTGTGAGCAACTGTTTTTGAGGATGAACTTCCTAAAAGGAAAAAAACGAAGGCGCAGCTAATGGGCGAACGGACAGTTAGATGACGCAATGAGTCTCGCAGAAACTTGTCTGCAGGCATAAATGTCATGTGGGGCACTTTCCGGTGCAGTAACAGACCAGGTCTTACACTAGTCAATAACTCCTTGAGACCTCGAACAACATCCCCCTTAATTGAGGCTCACAAAAACTTCCTACTGCACTCCATTTGAGACCTCGCGCGGAACTCTTTTCCCTCGATCGGAACTATTTTGCTTCACCAAGGGGGCGTACGCACCCATCGTACCCCAGCGTATATGCTTGAAATGATGGGGTACGCTGACCTAATCTAAAGTATACGCATGATGTGTATATCTATACACTAGTAATCGCTTTAGTCGAGAACAATTGAATGTTCACCTATGTGCAGCAATTGGCTGAGGAAGAGAAAGTAGCAAGTTTTGTCTGCAGTGTACGTGCAATATTTAGGGCTTTTGTAATAAATAAAATTCTTGATAATTTTCTGTGTACTCCGAGTTCGACTAGTGTTATATGGGGATATCAACAGGCAGTTGCACTTTTCAAACGGACGAGAATCTGTTACAACTATAATTTAGACGATTTGCAACTTGCCTCCATCTAAATACGTTTTGCTCCTACGGACACATACCAGTTTCTCATTGTTTAGAACTCTGGTAAACTAAAGTGTGGGAAATGTTTCTATCTGCTCATTCTTACACTCAAATTGGAGTTTAGCAACAGCGATGCCGATGATTCAAATGAACAAGAATCCTTTACGATTTGGGATTTAAAATAATCCAATAATGTATTTCATTCTATATACAGATGCCGAAATATGGTGCAATTTAGCAGACGAACGGATTTTCTTGGCAAGCCATCAGCATATGTGTTGAATTTATTTATCAACAGTTTTCTTTCATGCTGTCTTGAGGAACAATAATAACAAATTCACCACATCAAGAGAGGAACGTACTGAAGTTCTCACACGTGTGAGGACTTCGGTTCATTTTTCACACGCACAGGACAGCATAATATATTATTATTTCGACAATAAAATACACAACTGCCCGTGTTGAAGATTGTTTGAAGGTGTACAGAAAATATATATTTCTTTAAAAAAAATAAAGAATGTTTTTGAACATGCATACATATACGAACGCACATACATAATTATATGAGCATTGTTTTAATGAAATCGGCCTGCGACAGTATTGAGAAGTTATCGCCACTGCGTAGTTCTCTTAGCTAGCCGCCTAGTGGCGCCACTAATTGCATGCTTTACTTTTCGACCAGTATTTAGGCTGAGTGGTTCCTCTTGCTGTCTATTCGTTTTGGTATGTGACAACTGCTGCCATCATTATCAATTATGAGTGTTATAAGTCATATAACTCTCTTAATTGTTGGTCCGTCGTGCGTTAGGTGGCGCAAGCTTAATGGTTGGTGCATAGCCATTGGGAAACATCTCGATATCTATCAGTGGCTTTGGATCGGTGTCAAAGAATCGCAGGTACCACATACTTGTGGGTATACGAGTGACGCCGCACGACGGACTAGGGACCAGTCTTGGCTAGAAATAGTTGTAGGTTTGAGACAGTGTCTCTGCCTGGCGGTTTTTTGTAACCGACAGAAGAAGATAAACATTGTACACTAGACGGCGACACCGTCGTCTCTCCGTCGAGTTTGACAGCAGCGCGTCGGCCGACAACATAGAGTCGAAGACGAAATTCACCCTTATGTCGTTTTACTGTTTGCGGCACTGTTATCCTTAAATAATGTTCGGTCTCTTCAACAGAAACTCAAATGTGCCAGAGAGCATAGAAAAGTGTGATTCGGGTTTTTGGCCCGAACTGGTCGGACAGGTAAGATGATCTTAGTTGTGGGCGATATTAAACGAATTACAGCGTATTTATTGATATTAGGCAAATAATAATTAGGCTAGCTATTATGGATGTCAATGAAAATGTTAAGTTGTGATATACAGCTTTATTTTATACCGAATTTCAAGTAAAAAATACGAATCTCAACCAAACAAAATGTCAGGTTTAATTTCCAACAGCTTCATTTCAGACTCGATCATCAGTAATTTTACGGTCTAAGACTAACGTCACTAAGTCTAAGAAAACTGGATATGGTACAGAGGCGTGCTGCCAGGTAGGTTTATGGTGACTGGCGGCGCCGTCCAACCTCCTTGCTCCACCAATTGCAATGGCAGTCCTTGGAACAGCGCAGATGTATGGTGAGGTTCAACAAATTCAAAACGGCCTAGTCGACATCCCTGTCAGCCTATACACAAAGCGGGCCCGTACCCACTGCGCCACAGAACTCTTAGCAGACGGGTGCAGAGGGCATCCATTCCAATTAATGGTTCAACATTCCCGAACACAGGCTTTCCAACATTCCTTTTTTATAGCCACAATAATACACTGGGTTAACCTAACCGCCCAATCAATTCAATCTCCCTCCCTGGATGCTTTCAAGCAGTGCCTTGCCGACACTGCCGCAAACAAAGTCTAACTAAGAGTGACCCCTGTTTGTCTTTAACTTGCACTTGCACATGTTTTTATAAACAGTCACAACCATCACTGCACACCTGGTGCACGCAACAAACACCACGGCATCCACGAAGTTGTCACTAATGACAGTAGTGGATTACTGGAAGAAGAAGAAACAAATCAAACTGTATCTATCAGTATCATGTATGTATACTCTCCTGATTTCTACATGTGTTCTATTAACACTTGTGCCATGTTTTTCTTTTAGAGCTGGTTTGAAGCAGAAAGAGTCATCCGCCACCAGTTTCCAAACATCACGGTAAATCTAAATACTTTGTTTAATTAAAGATTTCTCATAAATTATATGTTTCCTTGTCTTCTTCTTGCATTTATTTCACAGAAAAGTGGAAAATGCACTGGATTATCTGGATGATTTGTTCTTCTATCAAGTACTTATTTTATTCCATTTCTTATGGTAAATATACTACATCAATAAAAATTATAACCTGAAGAACGGTTAGTTGTTAATTATCTGTTGTACTTTGAGATAAAAAATAAACACTATTTGGCCATTTTAATTATACAAAAAACACTAACTATCTGCACGTCAATTATTAGTGAAAATCGGAATACAATAGTCCCCCTCTTGACTTGAGTGGCCCCCATCAAACATGAGCGACCAGATTTGTGTGGTCTGGTTGGACATGAATATATTAGATTTTGATTATCTTATGTTAACAGGCTTTGTGTATGGTCAACAAGAGCTATCCTCCTGGATGTCACACTTTCGTCCTGTCTAGAACACACTGCTCTGCTGATAAAAGCGGGAGTCCAGTGTCCTGTCTAACTTGATCGCTCCCCCTCTTCCGTGGCCGTCCTCTTTTTCTTTGTCCTTTAATGTTAAAGTCTTATTTGGGTATGTGATTGGTCCTAGAGGACCATAGCTGTATATGATGGTCATATCTAGGACGTCCCAAAGTTGTGGATACCGTTGGCTTTTAAAAGAGCTTCTGCCTTCGGTTGGCATTTCCTCCAGCCTGGGAAGCCACCTCCCTCCTCACGACGCTCCTTAATATATCCTGTGTAGAAGCTGTCCCCCAAAGGGCGGCCACCCTTCTTCTATGACCAAGGTACCTAGAGGTGTAGAAGTGGTGGATGCTCAAGATGGGGGGTACAGTACTTCATCCCCTTGTTCTCTTGCGAGGTGGGATCCACGTCATTTAATTGGTAGCTTCTTCCACTTTTCTTGTCAACTCTCTCCATCTGTTTGTCATCCGCAGTGATCTGCCATTCTTGGGAGAGTACAGTACTTTCCTTTAAATGAGCCAGAGATTATTGGTTTGATCCTATTAACTTCCCGAACCTGTTTTGTGATGAATTGTGTTTCTAAGCAACATTAACTCATGTGTATTCATGCATTCTATGATACCAATAATTACATGTTTTCTATAAACTAAAGGTAATTGATTTTGCAACCTCTAGTACTTATTAGGATTACCACATCCCAAGTTACCCAGTTCTGTCAGAAAATCAGAAACTTAATTCTACACTCTCCTAATTTTTGTTAAGTTAAACAGGACAGCTAAACAGGGTGGGAGTTAGAAAAATAACTCATTGGTACGAAGGGAGCATAGTTCCATATCAAAGTTTGTTTGGGATACAAACATATTTACATTTTATAAAAATGGGTATTTTACCACAAGTCAGCATGTGTATGTTCCCAGGTTCAAGTATTGCCGGCCGTCACATCTATTCAGAAGAACTTCTCTCCCGACCGTGTCACCATCTTTGTCAACGGAGAAGGCTGTGTGGTCAGAGTACCAAAGATTGGCTGAAGGGGAATGTTACAGTTTGGTGTACATTTACTCAGTACATTACCTACTATAATGCCAAAGTGTTTACGAGCATTACATGTTTGCACAGTTGTAAATCTAGTCATGGCAGAGTTTCTGTTAGGGTGGTGCTTGGTCTATTGTGCTGTATTTTTTTGTCAGTGGACATATAACTGCCAGGTATTAGTAAAATAAGAAAACACATGCACCCAGCCATGCATGCATACACAGACACCCACACATACACATCACACAAGTACACCACATACACACACGTGTGCACACACATACAAACACACATACATATACACCAAGAATATTGCCTTATATGTGTACAAATGCTATTGTAAACAAGAGTGTGATATCACATGTATAAGTTATGCCAAATGTAGAATTTGTGGTGTGTCAGTTTAGTTGTTCAACTGCTGCCTAAGATCGTTAATGTGACAATTATTTATAACCAGTTTTATCTTATACATACCTGTATTGGGTCTACACGAATGTGCTATATTTTGAAGCATTTTATTTTAAGTATATTTTTGTATACATTTTGTTTTAGTCATATATGTGCCGATGTGAATTAAGTTGTTAGTCTTGTTGTGGTTGTTATTCATCTAATCACAGGTGTATGATACTGCCATGAGGCAATAAAGGGAACAGTAGAGACAAAGTCTAAATACAACAAGTGTCACTTGTGATATGCTACGGATGTGATGTGGCAGTAACAGTTTAACTTATTTATTATTCTACAAAATATCTTGGTCGCAATTGTCTCGGTGTTTTGTGCAATGGATTTTAGTTCAAAAATGTGGTTTATATGATTACGTACCGTATTTAGCTATATCTGCCACGGTTATCTGAGGTGTGCAATCGATCGCATTTCACTAAAATGTAAAAATTCTCCAATTATGTGACATCTTGTGTAATCTTTAGTTATATGAGCGTGTTGAAGCATTATTTTATTTTATTATTATATTTTAAATGTTGCTATTGACTTTTCAGTTGTACACCCCTACCCGGTAGTTGTCACACTGTATCTGTTGTACTGCCGTTATTGTCACGGACGTACGATTCCTTTTCTCTGTGCTGTAGCATAGGTTGAACGAACGTGATTAAAATGGCCCCAAACTGCGAGAAGAATTCTTGTCCGAGCTACTCCTCAACCAAGACTGCTCTTGGGTGTGTTTCAAGTACACAAGGAACTATGTTACCAGTTGTAGGATATGTCCCGAAAATAATATCCGAAGTGGGGCATTGGACTCTGCCTGCCCTCGCCGCATATATTTAGCTGCTATTTGTGCCTGGGTGCGGCTGTCAAGACTGTGGTCGTCAAGTTCACTTTATAAAATGAATAAAACTGATAATTAAGCACAAGAAGGAATGCTATTATGTATGTAGACTATAACTTGTTAAGTTGGTGCTTGTTTATTAATATGCCGCATTATTAAAATAAAATTAACACACATATTTTCCCATAGTGCTTGTCGTGCATTCGGACCACTGGACTGGCTAGTGTCAGATGTCGGCATGCCGTCGTAGATTATAATAATAACCTTTATTGCGACATAATGTTCTGTACAGTACAAATATTATAAACATGCATTATGCAACAACTGGAATGAAGCAACAAATTTGCTTATAATTCCTTAGTCATGTGCTTTTTTGTTTAAATCATAATTCGTTAAAGAGAACAATTGCCATCATGATATTCTAACTAATTAATTAACAGTACATTGTACCAACGAAATTACATAGTCAATGCTCATATGCTAGTAATAAATTGTCTTTGAATAAATGTGTAATACAAATATAACAATGTGCATCATAACATAACAATATATTCAAAGCAGAAACAGAAACTATAATCTATATTACTGGCTATGCAGAAGCAGACGTTTGACCCTTTTTTGAAGATATGTAAAGTAGCGCAAGATCACAAATAAATAGATATCGCAAATTCTAATTGTTGGATCATTTACGTCACTTCGTGCCTAGCAACCACGCCCGACAAGTTTACTAAAAATGGCCGCCGCAAATGCTAAGCCGTCGGTCGTTCCGTTGTATTTTTGTTGAAATCCTAGCCCAGTTGTTTTTTCTTTGCAACAACAGTATGCGGGTTGAAGGTACGCCGCTACGGTAATGTTAATGTACCTGTGTGCGTGTGTGGCGTGCGTGCAACGTGCGTGCGTGCATCAGTGGTGCGATCAAAAGAGGCAACACAAATGAAGACTTTCACTGCATATTTTGGGGTGGTTTTAAGGACGAAATCTGTATTACAAAGAACGTTCTTTAATATTGTTCCGGTTTAGACATTTTCTGAAATGCCCAGTGCAGACCAAACTGCCGCTCTCTGATCCGGCGGAGGTGGTTGCGACATATGTATCTGCAGCATACCTCAAAGCAACGGCTGCGTGCCACAGTGTAGAGTATGTAGGACCTACTTGCACGGTGTAACATAGCCCGGGAAACTTCACTCACAGCATTTACATAGATGCTTACGGTGTAGGTTGCGCTGTTGGAGCGCCATACCTTTAGTCACATCCAACCATAAAACATATCTTTTGTTTGTTTATGTAAGCGGTTTTCTCTTCGGTTGCCCAGTCATGCCAGCCTCCAACCAAAGACTGCCATATCGACGACATTGTGTTCGCTGCCCTTCCACCTTTTTGTCGTGGCGAAGTCAAATATGTGACCATGATTCGTCATTCTATTTATGTCGTCTAGAGACGGTGATGGATCCATTACATAATGGTCATCATCATTGTGGTCTCCGTAAAAAACGAATTCGGTGATGCTGGCCACCCTTGGAAGCGACGGGTGGTAGATGACTATACTACCCCTGGACGATATAACACGCAATGTACGACATTTTGCTGAGTCCGCTGAACTGTGTCCTAGTTATTACCTGTACCGTTAGCGTTTTTGGCCGTGGGAACCATGCAAACGCCAGCGCCCCACATCAGAGGGAAATTGCAAGAAATCCCAATAATTCGACCATTATCACGAGCCAGCGGTGTTATGATTGGCTACTTCTCAAAATCACATGTAACATCAGGCACTTGCCCCAAAGTCAAATCTGCCTAATTTGAACGGCGGTGGTAGTATTGGATTGTTTCATGAAACAATATTGTTTCTTGATATTACGTCATTTAAATCTCAGTTCTAAATGTCCACGAGTGAAATCACCCGGTGACAAAATGACATTGCTGCTTCCGCACAAATAAAAAATGTAGAACTGGCATGTGCTAAATATCTATGATCACTATGATGACTGCTAATTCAGTGTTAAAAAACCTTTGTTAAAAATGGCGGCAATTTACCTCATAAAAAAGTCTGCGATGGTCGTATGCCTCTATAGGTAAACGTTTTCCCTTAGACATGCTCGAACTCGCTACCAAACTTAAAGATTGTATAATAAAAGTCACAATTTGTCACATCCGCTGGATAACCAGAGTTTCCGTCGGCAAAGAAATTATGTGTGTGTGTGTGTGTGTGTGTGTGTGTGTGTGTGTGTGTGTGTGTGTGTGTGTGTGTGTGTGTGTGTGTGTGTGTGTGTGTGTGTGTGTGTGTGTGTGTGTGTATACATATATATATACATATATACATATATATATATTGGTTCTTTAACCGCCTTTAAGACCTGCTCTTTCTGTTTAATCTATTTTGTCGTGGGCTCTCATTTTAACACTGCATACTCCAGTCAGTGGCGTTTGCCCCATTTAGGAGTTCATTGTGTCATGAATCCCTTTTGGCAGTTTTTTTTCGATATAACGGTTCTACATTTTGGCATCTGTACTAATGTGTGACTAAATTAGTTTTCTTTCCCCTCTGCGAGATCATAATTATTTACGTCACTCACTACAGTAACTGTTCATTCCCGTTGGTAGGTCGCTCCCACCCCGGTGAGCGGTGTAAACTTGTGCACCAATTGACACTATTCAGGTGCGTAGTTATTATTCGCGTGCAGCCTCTAATTGTGCAGTGCCGACAGCTGCGCCGTGACCGCGCGCACCGGCCAGGAACGCTTTGTAGGCTCTGGTAAGACAGATGCCTTCCGTGTGTTCCGAGTAGTGTCTGTCTGTCAGCAGCCTGACGGACTGAAACCATTCTGGAACACAGTGACAACAAACTGTTAGGTGGATTCTTGATAAGCTGAGTCCGCATCCTCATAGTGCCTGGATCTTTTGTATAGCAATCATGTTCAGGTAAACATATATATCCTGTAATTCAAGTATCGACACCTTACATTTCAAAGGTTATTTGAAATATGTTTCATCCCAAACACAAAAATGCGCACACAATAATTGGGGGTCCCCAAATATGTGAAATATCTGACATAGTGACGTCAGCATCCAAACTTGCAAAATACTGTGGTTTAATCACAATCGGTCGAAACACCACATTTATTAACTATTCAAACATACTTCAGCTCAACTTCGACAATTTTAAATATTTGACCCACAAGGAGTAAATGCATTTGTTGATCAAGTTGGCCAAAATGTTCATGTATTTTTCATCACACCAAAAATCTCGGCAAAATGTGGTTTCGGTACCTTGAATGTAATGGTCTAAGGGACAACTAAATTGACAATGTTGCACTTCATGCTTTAATGTTATTTAGGCCCTGTATGGCGGTAATACAACTCCAAACAATCAATCAATGACACATTTAGCGTCAAAAATGGCATAAAAAGGGAATTTGGCTTTATCCGATGTTCTTGTACAAATATAAAGATTTACTCTGCGGTCTTTTACTGCTTCAAATCGTCGAAAGCTACCAGGTTTTAATTAATCGCCAAATCGTGTATTTTCAAAAGAACAATAAGAGATAAAAGACCCCGAAATAAAAATAACACGTTTTGTTTCGTTATTTTTTTAACCAACTGAGACGTTTATATAAATAGAACAATGTCGCGATGTCCAAAAATCAGTCATTCAGTTACGTATTTTCGCGCGCGTACACACACACACACACTCACTCGCTCGCTCACTCACTCACTCACTCACTCACTCACTCACTCACTCACTCACTCACTCACTCACTCACTCACTCACTCACTCATCACTTACGTCTCCACTTCGATTTAACAAGATTGCCACCCAGAGAATCAACTCTAGATGGCAGGTGGACAAGGAAGCCTTTGGCTTATCGAGAGTCCAACCCTTTTATCTACGTGTATCCCGCCTTTCTGAGGTATGTGTCGATTTTATTTGCAAACATATTCACACTACTAGCACCACACAATCAGCAGATAATCTGTACCATTCATTTACAGTCATTTGTGAAAATTATAACTTTCTTATATCTCATCTACTCTGCTCCTTTACTAATGTAACTTCATTTTCTCTACTCCTTATATATTTCTTAACTGAGTAAAAAATATGTATGTCAATATTTTCTTAACCATTCAGTATTTTAGACAGTTCTATCTGATCTCCTCTCAATCTCCTAGTATCTAGTGTTGTTAACCCACATTCTTTTAGACGTATTTCATAACTAAGATCCCTTAGTTTTTGTATCATTTTAGTCGCTCTCCCCTGTACTCTTTCTAGCATATATATGTCCTTCTTGCTATATGGCCTCCACGCTTGTATACACTGTTCTAATTGAGGCCTAACTATTGTTTTGTACGGCGGTATTATTAGTTCTTTTTCCTTATACGCTATATTTCGCTTAATTAATCCAAGGATTTGATTTCCCTTTGAAGCCGCAATTCCGCACTGCTCTGAAACCTTCATATCAGCACTAATGGTTAACCCTATGTCCTTTTCTTTTACAGTAGTACTTAGTACAGTACCCCCCATTGTATATTCTACCTCTTCGTTCCCATGTCCTGTGTGGAGGCATTTACATTTCCCAAAATTGAACAACATTTGCCACTTTTCAGACCATTTAATCAACCTGTCAACGTCATCTTGTAAATTCAGCCTATCTCCATCACTTTTAGTCCTTCTAAATACGTTTGTATCATCCGCAAATTTCAACACCTTGCTTGTTATATCATCGTCCAAATCGTTGATATATATTAAGAATAATATAGGTCCCAGTATTGATCCCTGTGGTACCCCACTCAAAACTGATTTCCAGTTTGAAGCCTCCCCATCAACTACTACCCGTTGTCTTCTATCAGTCAGCCATTTTCGATCAAGTTAATTATACCGTTTCCTATTCCATGGGCCTTTAGTTTTAGCAGTAATCTTTGACTTCGTGCCTGTGTGTGGCGCATAACGCTAAGTATGCAATAGGCCGGCTGACCAATGGTCGGTAGTTGGAGGAAATTGTTGAAGGTAGTCGGGTGATGCACACTTCACGCCCCACAAAGTCGATGGTACACCTGACTGGGGGCTACACAGTACACACCAACCGGACCAACCATAATCGGTAGTTGGCAGTCAGTAGTCGAAAGTTGGGACTCGAAAACTTTATACCAAAATGATGCACTACATGTAACAATACGTACGTGAAAAACGTTGTATTCTGTATTGTATTCATTGTAATAGTGCTTTGTGTATATACGTAAATCTGCACGTGTTGTACTCATGGGACATAATTTTTTAACATTGTTGATCCTAAACAATTAATCAGACAATCTATCAAACTCATTACACATCTCAGACCAACAGCCTCTAATTCTTCGTGCTTTGTTCTACGTTATGTTGTTTTGGTATATAATATATACCTACCTCTTTTTCTGGCATTCACGCCAACGCTGTCTTCGCAGGTCGCTGTTAATTCTCTAAATATGTCTCAACCATTTCTGGCTTCTTCTTTTCACTGTGAGGCAGATGTGTTGCTGTTTTGCTGCGTGGTGGAGACTGGTGTTGGAGATAGTCTCAAGCAAGTACACTTTCAACATTCCCTTTAACCCGAGTTCGTTTTGTTGTTGTCACAGTTCAATAAGTTGTACATAACCTCAACTGTTTAACATGTTATGTGGTGTAACACATTCTTATCATTATATTGGTGAACTGTTGCGCGTTTTGCGAGTAATAAAAGTAACTAGAAATTGTTATTTTTGTGTGGTTTTGTTATAACAAAAATCTCGTAAGTTTCCACCGTAACGCCAATACGTTTTTAATCGGCTTATATGGACCAGATCTACAACGTGGTGAAGTTTCAACGACATCTTAGCGTTAGAACTACATAAGATGACCGATTGTCTTTAAATGAAATGTCTTCAGCGAACCGGGAAGCAGACCTCCAAGAACAACTGACAGAGTGGAAGGATATGTTCAGCAGACATGGACTGAAAGTTAGTCTGGAGAAGACGGAGGTACCATGGGTGGGGCAGCAAAACGAGGAGCTGGAAATATACCTGGAGGGGAAGAAACTAAAACAAAGAGACAGTCCTGGCTGGAACGATATGCGGCGACGGTAACTCAGACACCGACATTCGCAGGAGGGTAAAGACAGGGGCAAACGCTTGGAGGAAAGTTGAAGGTGTGATGGGAGAAAACCGCATATCGCGAATATTCAAAGGAAAGGTGTTCTGCTCACGTGTTACCCCGGCATACCTGCATGACCTAGAGACGATGGTACTGACAGAAATACAACAAGAGAGGGTGCAGGTTTGTGAAAACAACTGGGTAAGAAGAATTGCAGGAGTGAGAAGAACTGATAAGTGTAGAATGGAGGAGTTGGGGGAGGAGTTAGAGTAAAAGGAAGCCCTAAGAAGAAGCTGGTGAGGAGTCGACTGAAGTGGGATAGGCATGTGGAGAGAATGGGAGGAGAACGGCTGGCAAAGAAAACAGATCACCGGGGGAGAAAAGGAGGCGAGGAAGATCTAGACTGCGATGGGAGGACTGTGTAAGGACAGACACGGAAGGATTGGGAGAGGAGTGGAGAACGAAAGCGAAAGATGGGGGAATGGAGACAGTTGGTGGAGAGAGCTTTGCAAGTTAAGTGAGAGAAAAGAAGAAGACAGTATATAACTCAAATCGAGGACCGGAATCGAGACCAGCCTCACTCCTGACGACAGGGAAACAGGAGGAGACGAACAACGTCACATCACCTCATATTAGTGACACGGCTTTATATTCTCCGCATTCCAACGGTGGCACCAGCCTACGGACAGACTCTGGCTGGCAGGCTGGGATTGTTTCGCAATCGAGTACGATTGTTACACAATCACGTAACACTCAATTGGGCGGCGTGCCGTCATAGGTTACACAGTGTTAAGTGCTGCGTGGCGAGCGTGTTTAGTCATTATTTTCAGTCGCCTGAAAAACCGTGAACCGGTTCAAGTAGGTGCGGGAATATGACAAATTACTATTCCGCGAAAATACCTGGAATTCCGTACACTATATTATGGTCTAATGCAGTTTAGCTGGAAACATGATCTATGGACCTGGAGCCGGGGTTATAAAGCGTACTCGGTGCTCAGAGTCAACAACAGTTGTGAAGGAAACGAGTGTGTGTGTGTGTGTGTGTGCGGGCGTGCAATCGTGCGGGCGTGTGTGCGTGCGCGTGCGTGCGTTATCCCGTCCTGTCGTTATAGCCATGGTATCGCAACAGGATAAAAAATAATAAACACAGTTATTAATATGATACAGAGAAGGCGGTCTCGGTGAGATCAGCTAGAACGTAAACAAGCCAGCCTACTGCCGTGACTGGCTTTCGGTCATGAAAAAATTGTTTAGTGTTTTAAGGCGTTACCCAGTAACCGTAGTAGGTTACGAGTAATCCAGACATAGCTGCGGGCGATACCGATCGATGCAGGGTGATTCACATCAGGGGAGACAAAAACAGGTAACTACACTCACTGGACGGGTGGTACATCTCGTTCTTTTTCGGCTATTCCATCGTATATCACAATATAGTCAGGTTTGTTGTGTATTTTCGTTCATTTTTTTAGATTTGCAGATCTATACATTTTTGGAAACGTTATGATATAGTGAATCTGAAAACTAGTGTTTACATTTTTAAAGGTATATATGGCGGCCATCTTGGATTTTTACAATGGTGGACACTGAAAATCTGTATTTCTCAATACCTCAGCTGCTAAATCACCCAGCCTTTTTATTTTGGTGGCTAAACCTACATATTAAGGGGCAAGGAATCCAATAGGATAAATTACAATAACCTAAGCATAAAAATAAATCACTAGTTTATGACAATTACACATGTTATGACTGAATAATATACATGAGCATAGCGTATAAACATATGTCCAGATTGGAAACAAGTATATGCCTGTATTTTCATTTATTAACATCTTATAACCATCATACCAGCATCACTACACAGTTGCGTGTATTTCACACATGTCTGGTTTGTCATAATACTGTTGTGACCAGGTATACTGCACATTAGTCATCACTATCGTCGTCGGTTACACGATTTTCAAAGTGTGAATTATCATCATTCTCCCACTGTGTGCTGCCCAAACAGAGGTCTGTGCATTGCAAGTCCTTGAATTTGCAGGAACACCTCTGTGTTGAACAGTCTCCTTTGCATTGGCATCGTACCGTCTCAGTGATGGCCTTGGGTGTTGGAAGGATGTCAGTTGTGGTTGGCGTCAGCTGCCCATCGGCAGTCTTGTGGCAGCCATTCTGCAGTGGGTCCAAAAACACCTGCTGAGCAGTGCAGGCCTGGCCCCACATTCTTGCCTGCAAGTGTACTCTCAGTATGTGGTAGTTGAGCGTCCCAATTGTGGGTGGTAGCTTGTCACTCTCCGCCATGTGTTTACAGAAGAGGTGTCATCGCAGTTCTGGAATGCGCTTGATCTAGATGCCCTTGGGATAATATGCAGGGCATACGAATTTAACCAAGGTAGACTGCAGATTTTCTGTCACTTCACTGGCTGCTGATAACATAACAAGGGCATTGACCAGGTCAGCGCCGGCCTCAAGAAAGATCTTGAACCACTTAACCTCGCCTTTTCTTGCAAACTTCCCTGTATTGTCGGCCCCAGAGAAGGCATGGAATGCCAGCAATGCATTGGCCCTTTCTGCACCGAGAGCTGTCCAGAATGGCTCAATCGGCAGCACGCCCAATGCCATCGAGATCGAGGTGTTCCTCGGCAGCAGACCATGATTAGCTATGATCAGCACAAGGGCATCAGCATCTGGCGAGAAGAACATCAGCTCAACATCTTCCCTTGGGCTTCTTTGTGCTGCCAAGATAGCCTGACAGATCATTATGGTGTCTGCTTCCTCATGGTTGTTGTCTTCAAAATGAATGTCCCTGTTGCTCCTTGTTCGCCCTGATGCTGAAGTGATAACCAGCTTGGGGAATCTCGGTTGTACTGTAGAGTTTTCTCAGCCAGGTACTCTGTGAGATCACCTTTCGTCTGGTCATGGGATAGGAAACGGCTCATGGTGATGTGTTTTATGCTGGTATCATCGCGAACTTGGTACTGGATTGGGTCATTCCTTCCATGTTTCTTTTCCATGGTTGTTCTCTTCAGTGGATCCACCTTGTAGGTGTCAAAGACTAAAATGATTTCATTATAGCCTCTTGTGAGGTCCATCACTTTGTCAGTGAAACAGTCACTGAGATCCTTCACTGCGGCCATGGTTGTTTTCTTCTTCGTCAGTTTCTGGACAACTATCATGCCATCTTCGACCGCAATCTTCCTACTTAGATGGGGACCATCGACTTCAGCAGATGTCAAGTCAATGGCTCCCTCATATGGTACATTAGCATGCGTCTCTCTTGTAGCCGTCTGAGAGTTTCTGTTGTAGACAACTGCACAAGGACATGGATGAGTTTGGACTTGTCGTTGCATGGCAACATTGAGCCACTTGGAGCAAACAATGTCCTTGACGTCAGGGTGAACTTATAGTTGCTGATGCAGTGCTTCTGGTCAATGTCTCTACTTGACCGGGCAAGGACCATCAGTCTGCCATACAGGTCATTGGTTTCTCTCAGATCTACTGTTTTATCACGGATCTTGACTTCATACTGCCAGACATGTACATGTTGTGGTTTTGTTTCTTAAGAGGTGCCCAATTTATTCTCTCTGCCACATAGTTTTCGTACAGCTACTGTCCAGTCTCGTCCATGTTCAGGATCTGTGGAACGTACTCGCATGGAATGTATGCATGGGTGACCACATTGAATAGCGTGCGACCTTCAACAGTGAATGGGTTGTCATGACTCATTGTGACAGCCTTCATCTTGCTGGTGTTAAAGAAAGCAGATGACCGGACAGTGGAGGGGAAAAGGAGGCGAGGACGACCTAGACTACGACGGGAGGACTGTGTAAAGAGAGATTTGGAAGGATTGGGAGAGGAGTGGAGAACGAAAGCGAAAAATAGAGGGGAATGGGCACAGTTAGTGGAGAGAGCCGTGCAAGATGAGTGAGAGAAAAAAAGAAGAAAACAGTAACTCAAATCGAGGACCAGAATCAATACCAGCCTCACTCCTGACGACAGGGAAACAGGAGGAGACGAACAACGTCACAGCACCTCGCAATACTGACACGGCTTTATATTCTTCGCATTCCATCAGTGGCACCAGCCAACGGACCGATTCTGGTTGGCAGGCTGGGATTGTTACGCAATCGCGTAGGATTGTTACATAATCACGTAACACTCACTCGGGCCGCGTGTCGTCATCGGTTACACAGTGCTGCGTGGCGAGCGTGTTTAGTCATTATTTTCTGTCGCCTGAAAAACCGCGAGCCGGTTAAAGTAGGGGCGAGAATCTTATAAATGATTATTATTCCGCCAAAATACCTGGAATTCCGTACACTATATTATGGTCTAACGCGGTTTAGTTGGAAACATAATCTAAGGACCTGGAGCCGAGGTTATAAAGCGTACTCGGTGCTCAGACTCAATAACAGTTGTGAAGGAAACGAGTGTGTGTGTGTGTGTGTGTGTGTGTGTGTGTGTGTGTGTGTGTGCGTGTGTGCGTGCGTGCGTGCGAACGTGCAATCGTGCGTGCGTGCGTGCGTGCGTGCGTGCGTGCGTGTGTGCGTGCGCTATCCCGTCCTGTCGTTATAACCATGGTATCGCATCAGGGTAACAAAAATAATAAACACAGTTATTAATATGACACAGAGAAGGCGATCTCGGTGAGATCAGCTGGAACGTAAACAAGCCAGCCTACTGCTGCGACTGGCTTTCGGTCATGAAAACACTTTTAAGGCGTTACCCAGTAACCGTAGTAGGTTACGAGTAATCCAGACATAGCCGCGGGCGATACCGATCGATGCAGGGTGATTCACACCAGGGGAGACACAAACAGGTAACTACACTCACTGGATGGGTGGTACATCGCGTTCTTTTTCAGCGAAAAACACACAAAGCCCCATGACCTTCAGCCCATTCCACCGCCCCTTGTCCGAGTCCATCGTATATCACAATATAGTCAGGTTTGTTGTGTATTTTCGTTCATTTTTTTTAGATTTGCAGACCTATACATTTTTGGAAACGTGAATCTGAAAACTAATGTTTAGATTTTTTAAAGGTATAAATGGCGGCGATTTTGGATTCTTAAAATGGTGGACACTGAAAACATGTATTTCTCAATATCTCAGCTGCTAAACCACCCAGCCTTTTTATTTTGGTGACTAAATCTACATAGTGAGGGGCAATGAATTCAATAGGATCAGAATCAGCATTGGCAACACAGATTATTAATATATGGTTTTACTTGTGCAATTTCAGGGAACACATCGTGCCAAGACATGCATGATTATCATGGTTTATAGTATGTCACAAGCCCATCTAAGCAGCCACGGAAAGCAATAAAACATTAAATTCTATAGGTTACCATTGTTTATGTATTTACCACATACAGCATTGGACACCCACCCCAGTCATGCATGAACGAACCAATGAAAATAACCTGCAGCATCTAGTTTGGGAAGTGTCTAACGCTCCTTGAAACCATACTGGTAATAATTATTGTAAAAGAATTTATTTAAAATTGCCTGCCTGAAATACTTTTCATAGAAAGTTAACAATTTCAATGAATGTATCATTCCCACGAACTTTAATGGCCACAACATCTTTGAAAGTGTAAACCACAAAGTTCTTGTGTTCAGTTTCCGCTCTGAACAGAAGAGTTGTCCCTGTATCTGGAAGTAGTAGTCATCTCTCATCCCCGCATACAGGTCTTTATACTCACCAGCGTCTGGGGTTGACATGCTGTAATCAAATGTGGATTCATCCTGCGCTTTCCGGTCTTCAGTAGCATCCAGAAATTCCAATTTGTAAATAAAACAACGGTAACATTAATAAGGATGCCTAAATATTCAACACCTGGTATCTAACAACACGATCAGTGTTGATTAAACTTGTGTGTGTGGTATGGCGATGGGGCTGCGGGAGAGTGTTGGATATAGGAAGGAAGAGGCGAAAGCTGGGTGCAGTGCTTCTGGTCAATATCTCTACTTGAGCAGGCAAGGACCATCAGTCTGCCATACAGGTCCTTGGTTTCCCGCAGATCTACTGTCTTGTCACTTATCTTGACTGCAAGCTTCTTGCTGCCAGACATGTACATGTTGCGGTTTTGTTTCTTGAGAGGTGCCCATAGGCTGACATTCCAATTTATCCTCTCTGCCACATAGTCTTCGTACAGCTTCTGTCCAGTCTCGTCCATGTTCAGGATCTGTGGAAGGTACTAGCATTGAATGTGTGCATGAGTAATCATGTTGAACAGCGTGCGACCTTCAAGAGCGAATGGACTGTCTTGACTCATTATGGTAGCCTTGATCTTGCTGATGCCATCATGCTCCCGCTTGACCACACTCGTGGATAGACCATGATGCTTACTAGCCTTGTTGTTTTTGACATTGAACTGACCCTTGAACTCCCTTGCCATGCACGGCAGTTCGGCAGAAGCTAGGAAGAAGCTGTGTCTTGCATTGACATTGTTGGAGATTCCGATGAGACCAGAATGGTCTGCCCCAATGGAGACAAATGGGATGGCAGTCTTGGTGATTGACATGTTGCCTAATTCAAATGCCTTCCATGTCTCTGGGTGGTCAGTCTTGAGTGCGTGCTGGGTGGCTTAGCAGGTGAAATATTAAGAAATACAGGTTTTCAGTGACCACCATTTAAAAAATCCAAGATGGCCGTCACATACACCTTTAAAAATGTAAACATTGGTTTTCAGATTAACTATATCATAACGTTTCCAAAAATGTATAGGTTTACAAATCTATAAAAAAAATGAACGAAAATACAAATGTTAACATTGTGAACCTGACTAATACCCCGGTATGTCTGTGTAATACCATATAAGTATTCTCACTAAAAGCAATTGTTGTAAGTAGGTATGAAGTTCCTAGCGGAAACGTAATTCATTACGAAACACCTGTTCGCTCGTGTAATCATACTCTAGTCATTGTCGGTGGTAGGTATCACCAAAAGTTTGCTATACAATTTAATTCAACATTTATTATTTAATATTGTTGTTGTTCCATTTTACATGTCTGGTCTATTATAGAAACTGTATCAACATGCTACACGTGAAATTATTATTACATTGTTCATACAAATATGTGTGGGGTTGACAGCGGCCAGTTTGTTTACTAACTACTTATTTTATATTATTATCATTAAACCAACTGGTTACAGCCTTCATTGGCTCCGCTGTCAGCCTGGAATCGTATATTAAATCACCAATTGTTATTCTTGTTTGATTATGTTTGTATGTATGATTTATACGATTCCAGAAATAAACTACCTATCTGCCTATCTGCCTATCTGTCTATCTAGCAGAACCCGATATAGTGTTTGTGTTATCAGAAGACCCTTTTGTGTTCGTGTGTTAATACAGGTGTGTGCGTGCTTGCGCGTGTATGTGAATGAGTGTGAGCAAGCATGCGTGCGTGCGTGCGTGCGTGCGTGCGTGCGTGCGTGCGTGCGTACGTGCGTGCTTGCATTAATAGAAGACTCGAATGTGTTCATGTTAGATCAGTTTGTATGTTGCTCTCATCAAGACTGGCACTCCTGGTTATTTATGAAAATTTTGATCTAGGATCTCAGAAAAAAACGGGGTCAAGCCGACTAGTCACCCTTTAGGTTTCGTGATTAAACGTAGTGGCAGGTTATATTACAAAAAAATATAATTTTGCGCACGATCGAACGAACGTGCAAACGAATGAAATGTACGTTCGAATAAAAACCCACATAGGAAAGGTGGCAAATGATTGTGGTGAAGACGGAACAGTGCTTGGTAAAGCTGGTTCATCTCACAGACGTCGCGTTGCCGGGCGGGAATTCCCGAGTTACACATTCTGCGACGATATACAGGCTGTACGTCCTTGATCGTTTTTTAATGGCACCCGTCTTGGCTCTAGTTCGCGTTGAGCTCCAGCCCAGTAAACGTACCCGCTCGTAGCCGAGAAGTCGATGCCCAGAAGCAATTGCAGGTAGTGAAGTACCAGTTCTGAGACTCACCTGTTCCGTGAACGGTTTCTGGGCCGCTGCGGGGCGACGGGGGCCGGGGTCATGAACCCGAGTGGTGTGATGGAGACTGATATAGACGCTGTTACCAGGGCTTGCCACAACAGTAACCCGGTCGGGACGGAGGGAAGAGGACTGAAATCAGTTGACGAGACAACTTCACTGTCTACGGGTGGCATTTGAAATCGCACCGACCCAACGCGAGACGGAACAAAAGGACAGAAACAGTAAGCGAATGATAGACAGAAAAAATAACCATTGAAAGGACGGATGAAAATATGTAGGAGGGACGTCGCTGAAACACGGGTGCCGAAAACTAGACCTCCTGGGATGCTGCACTGATGACTTGCCGTAGTTTATAAAACACCCTGATCGTTAATTATCACTCCATTCCCAGCGTGCCGGTCTGTTCTCACCTATCCCGCCTTCCCATATCGCTCTTCCCAGCCGCTTCCCTGGGAGCACGGATGCTGTGGGATCTGTGTTTGATTATACGCGGGCGTTGACTGACTTACCGGCAGTATACACGCGCGACGAGGATCGACTAGGCGTCGGTCTCCGACGGGCCGTGGACTAGGAGCGAGCAGCGGCAGGTAAGGAGATAGACACCGGTGTTACGATGGTAGAGCACGCCGTGCCGCCGACCCGCGGCTCCGGTTACAGCTGAGCCTCGGCTGGCGGCAGCTGTAAACAGAGCACGGCCATCACTCGGTCAGTGACGGGCGGCGGAGGTCGACTCACGGGCCATGGGTGGACACTCGCCCCGGTCAGTGGTGTAACACTGCTTGGGTTCGAATCGTTAGTGCATGGAACACGTCGGACAATGCGGTCAGTAACGGTCAGTCAAAAGCCTAGTCCGGTCATCGCTGTTGCTCGGACACCGGTCAATGAGTAAGTCTCAGCCTCTCTGGGTCCGGTCAACATTGTCAATAGTGCTTGAACATTCGGACATCGGTCAGTCAATCATGCAGTATTATAAAGTCCTATAGTGTCCGGTCTGTATTGTTGATAGTGCGTGGACATTCAGGCTAACACCGGTAAGTCACTGATTAATTTCCAATGTCCGGCTCGGACACTGGTCAATTAGTGAGTGTCCAGTTAGGATTATTGGTACACTCTAGTGTGTTGGGACATTAAATTCGGACACCAGTTAGTCTAAGTCCCAGTGTCCAGTCAACTTTTCTGACAGTCCGTAGAACATGTTGGGTTCCGACTGAACCTTCGGGTCAGATACAAATCATTTTAGAAGTGTACTTTCAATGATATAGACGTACAATGACTTCATTTGTTCCAATATTTCACGAGTTTAAGTATCAAACACTTAATAACGCTAACAAATATATGGATTAGGATGTATCCTTATGATCTAAGGCTAATGTTACCTGCTTGTTCTACAGTACTTATTGAAAAATCATTGATCATCACTTTGATCAATTGAAAATTAGTTTTGCCAGAATGCGTTTATCTGAAGACATTCTTGGATTTTAATTTTACCTATTATCGATGGTGGTCTATTTGTAACGTAGTTGATCCATTTATTTCAAATAATGAAAACAATTTGTGTCGCTATTGTATATATTAATACACTGACATGGAGCAGCGTCTCCTCCGAGGTGCCAATCTCCACTCGGCCAAGTTCATTCTCTGCTTTGGACCATTGGCATCTGGTTTACCAACTGGTGATGTATTAAAAACAAAGATCCAGTTACTTAGAGCTGTTGACGTATGAACTTGCCATATGCTTTTCTCGACGGTCTTTCCCCGACGGAAACATGGAAACAATGAGAATTGGACCAATCTCTTCCAGAGGGCGCCGCTATGATGCTACGTTCGTTTTATTGTCGCCTTAATCGGTGTCCAATATGGTCCAGTACCACTATCAGAAATGACATAAAACGACGTCTTTACATTTCAATCGTAATACCAACAGCGATATATGCCTGTGAAACGTGGAAGAATACGCCGAGGAAAAAAAAACTAGACATATTCCACCGGCGATGCCTCCGGTTCGTATTGGGCACATCGTGGAGAGAACACATCACCAGTGAAGAAGTGATGAGGAGGGCAGGTCTGGATAGCCTGCATTACATAGCTAAGTCTCGACGACGGAGACTAGCAGGACATATCCTACGTCTACCAAGAGAGAGAATAGCACATGTAGCAATGGGTGGGTGCCTGAAGGTGGAAACAGAAGGAGAGGAAGGCCGACTAAGACCTGGCGCAAGACGTTTAAAGAAGATCTGGCAGAAATGGAAATTACCTGGAATGAGGCGAAAGAAATTGCGAAAGACCGTAGTAGATGAAGAAAGCTCGTCGCCCGATGTCCCGAAAGGAACAGGAGGAACTAAGTAATCGGCGACAGCAGAATTGAAGTGGTCAGCGCAGAAAAGAGTTTAGTACAAAAACATTGTCATGGTGATAACTGCTGATCTTGGTGCGTTGGTCCATTCAGTCCATGTGTTGGTATAACCTAGTTTATAATTCCTTATTGCTATACATGAACCTATCTGTTTGTGAAAAATATGTTAAAAGTACTATCTTATTAGAAGTACAGGTACTTGTTCCACCTTTTCAGCGTTTTAGATCAGAAGTTTCAGTTGTGCTGTGTATGTGTGTGTGCGTGCGTGCGTGTGTGCGTGCGTGTGTGCGTGCGTGCGGTGTGCGCGTATGTACTATGTATGCGTGACAGAATGAACATGTTGGTGTATAAGAGCAAGTGTGCGTGCATGCGTGCGTGCGCTTTCGTGCGTGCGTGGGTGCGTGTGTGCCAAAACATTATTCACCCATCACTGTACATTTCAGGATGGACACGATCTCGGAGCGTCGACATCGCCGCCTCCTGCGCAGCGCCATCCACGCATGTGACGCGCCGCGCCTGCGCAGTCTACTCGGTCATGGTATCGACATCAACATGGCCGTCTCTGACGCCAACCTTGACTCGGCCCTCACGTACGCCGTCAAGTGCTGCCACCTGGAGACCGTAGAGCTACTGGTGCGTGAGTCCGAGTGTCAACTCGACCAGTGCAACAGGAACAAACACACAGCGCTGGACGAGGCTATCCACGCCTGGCTGAGCGGGCAACAGAACAGGGCGAGACGGTATCGCATCCTACGACTCTTGCTATCGTCCGGTGCCCGCCATCTGACTGTTGCGCGGCTCCACCCGCTCGTCGAGGCGACGTCACGGACGCGTGCCGGACGACACCAGCTGGACAAGCTGGTGAAGGTCGTCTGCGACAGCGGAAGTGATGACATCAAAAACGCCTTACTGTGTGCGCTGGCACCGCACGATGCTACCTATCTGTGCCTTATGACGCTTGCGCTTCATGGCGCCGACCCCGCCTTCTACGTGCGTCGAGATCTCCAGCGACCCCACCTGCCTCTAAACAACGCCATGTTACTGATCCGTGCTACGAACGACCTACGAGTTCTTCGACGAATCGAGGCGGACGCAACGACCAACATGAAAGACGCACACGGGCACAGGTACCGACAGATGATGAAGTTATTCACGCTATCCGGCTACCCGTTGCAACTCTGCGTCATGGCGCACTTGCGGAAGTGGCACACAGATATGTACGTGTGGGTGTCGCGCTATAACGCGCGCCCTCGCTCGCTGAAACACATTGCGCGCGTCGCCGTGCGCACGCACTTCCAGTCGAACGTTATCGTCGGCATTATGGGATTGCCGCATATACCGGAAGTCATCAAACGATATCTATTATTAGACGACTTGTAGAACCGCGTAGTAGGAGCATCTAGAAGAATATGTGAACTGTGTATACAGTGGAGCCTCTCTAATCCGAACACCGATTCCCCGAAGCTTTGGCACCTTTATCAAAACGGAATTTCCAAACACTAATACACCCCGTTATGTGCATAATTTTGTTATCCAGAAAACTTTTTAATCCGGACACCTTAGCTGGTAATCAAAGTGTACATATTAGCCAGGTTTCACTGAATATCCAGTTGTACAACAATTACTATATTTGTCAATGACTGTGAATGTACCTACATTATATTTCTATGAGAAATACCCTTGGATTAAAGACTAGCTTTGTACGTCGCACCCGGTGTCGTCGCACATAGTGGCGTCGCACCCCGTGGCGTCGCTCCCGGTGGCGTCGCACCCTGTGATGTCGAACCCGGTGGTGTAGCACATGGTGGAGTCGCACATACGCGACCGGAAGCTCCATTCCTTCACGTGTAATCGAGCAACGCAAACACAACGTAGAAAAGCAACAGCAATAAAGTATTTTATTTAGAAACACAAATTAATCATTATATCAACGAACGCCTGTGTAGATATGTACGTTCGTTGTCCTTTGTTACGATCACGTGTTCGTGTTCCTCGTGCATATGCTATAAGAAGAAATAATCAAATACTTTGCATGATTACACGTGGGGGGGGGGGCGATTGGGGCAAAGGGGACACTGTAAGCAAACAACCTCTACATTGTCAACATGTTTCTAAGTATTTAGAAAGACTCGTCTTGCAGCGCTGAAACTATACCACTGCCGCATGTCCATGTCCCCCCTTCCAGGGACAACATGAACAATTTGCCAAATTGATCGTGCTACAACAAAACACAGCGGTAGATTGAACTAACCTTTCGTACGATGCCAAATGATAACCTTGGAAACGGATCTAAGCGAAGCGAAGAAATGGTGATCTTGTCATAAACAGCTTTTTAAAAGTGCGATTAATCAGATAGTAATACCTCATTGTCCCCTGCGCGGAGAATAGGAATTGCTTTCTAGTGCATATTTAAAAAAATAAAAAGCCAGATTTAATAAGACTAAACTTTACAAGATTGACGTCCAAGTGCACTCGTAATAATAATATTATTTATGTTAATATTACAGGAATATCATTGGAAAAAGACGCTGTTATAGACAGACATACTTCATGACATCTTAATTTTCAGTTTGTATTTACTTTAAACAACCCATTATTGGGCTAATCATAATTGTTTCTAGGACAGGTGAAATAAAGAAGTCCCCTGGCCAGGCAGAATGAGCATTTAGTGTGTCTCTTCCGAAAGGTGCATAACGTTTCAAAAAAGTAACAGATGGAACTCCAGTACAGAAGTCCAGCTGGTGTCTCAGCAAGAGTGTAAAGCGTTATGTTGGTCGTTTATACGGACGTGATGCTACGCTAAGAACTTAACGTCATCTTCACTGACTGTATAGAATGTGGTGTATGTAGACAACAGGCCGGGTGTCTGTCTTCGAGCAGTGTACTTCTGCGTCTGACTACTTATCAGACTGGATTCAACGAAATTTAACCACAAAATGAAAACGACTACCGTCTGTTTTACATCATTATAATTGTGAATATTTCCCTGTACGCTCACTTCGTAGGTTCTCCTAAAGACCTCTGTCCTTTACGTCTCAATTTGGGACGTAAAGGAACCATTGAGGACGACAAGTACCCTGGCAGTGACCACCCTCAATGCCAGTATATAAAGGTCGGTTTGGCGATAATGTTCTGGAAAAAGGCTGATTAGTTAGATGAGACGTCATAAGACCATTGTAACCACAATGATACAGACTAGTCAGTTAATAGAATGTTGCCGAGCGCTGGAAACAACTAGAACTACAGTACTCGGCGCTTACACCCGCACATAACGGTCACACCTTTCCGAAATGCTCTGCAGCGAACAGTGTAGATGAACGGGTTGACACAGCAGTTGAACAACACAAGCCCGACGGTGAAGTGATAAGCCTGGCCGATGTGGGACGTGACGCCAATCAAGTAGAGAAAAACGTAGCACTTGTTGGGTATCCAACAGACGACGAAGGCGACGGTGACGACTGTTAGGGTCTTCAGGACATTGCTTTCTGCTCGTTTCCTCGTCGAGTTGGCTGCAGTTTGACGGGTGTTTGATGATGATCTTGTTACTGCCGCGATTTCAGGCGCAGGTGTTGTTTTTACCGATGTCAGATCTGCTGTAGCATTGGTGTTCCACACTTCAGTCGATGGCACTTCCGATTGAATGCGCATGCGCAACGCGACGATGATTCGCGTATAGCTGTGGAGATTAAATACGTATTACGGTCT